>VWZK01013562.1:0-43228 GCA_013396935.1 Baryphthengus martii | reverse complement strand
GGCCCAAGGGGCCGAGGTCCCGCTGGCTGCAGCCTGGCGGGGAGAGGCCGGGGCTCCCGCCTTGGCGCGAAAACGCCAAATGACTGCAAGAGAGCGCCACCATCGGCAACCAACCAGCATAGCGCAGGCAGAGCTGGAAAGTCCCTAATTGATGGTGGGGGAACTAAAGTCTCGCTAGCATTGCAGCAAATTTTCGTTCTATTAGAGACGACAACTTCGTGGCACGTTACAATTCAGTGCCTTTTACTTTATGAACCTCTGTTCCTGGAAGTAGCTAAAAGACCTTACGGCTATCCCTTTTCCTGGCCGTGCACCGGTTCACTCTGAAAATGTTTACTTAACTGCTTCACATATTTGAGATAAAAATCAGAGCGGTTATTTTCAGTTCACTTTTACTGCCCTGGATGGTGCAGCTACTCCAGAAGGCCCGCGTGACCGAACAGTTGCTTCTTTTGGGCTTGGGTCCCCGTCCTGCCCCAGGATACAGCTACTGTCCTGACACGCTGTTGCTTTCCCATATAGGCTTTGCTCTTGTGGCTGTTCATGCAGGGAACTTAAACCGAAGTAATTTGAGTTGCTGGAAACCAGCCTGTTACAGTTTGGGAACACATGAGCAAAGATGCAAGTCTCATAAATCAGCTCCATAAAAGGGCCACATGGCAAAAAAATCCTGTCCGTCTTAGGAGGAAAAGCGCATGGTACTACTGTGCTATTGGTTTGCAGGACTGTTCCGCAGCAGCAACAGGTAAACCTGAATCCGGCCGACAAAGCAAGTGGACTAAGCTCCCCCGTGCATCTGTCTGAGGGTTCAAGAACAGCGAATGCAGCTTTCCCCTGGCTCTGCATCAGTAAGCAAGCCTGGCATTTGCGCAAGGCGCTCCGATGGTGCAAGGCTGCTCGGTGCTTAACAGGGCCATCCTTCCTCACATTTCAGTGAGGAGTTCCAACCTCCCTGTCCGTGGCAGGGGGCTTGCATCTAGATGATCTTTAAGGTCCCTTTCAACTCAAGCCATTCTAGGATTCTGTGATTAGCAGTCTCCCTGGTTTCTTGGCAGGAGTGCTTAACCTCTGGGCTCACCAGGGGTACAGTTTTTGTGCTGCACCGTGTCACAAGACGTGGTGACTCTGACACACAGCTGTACCCTCCCTTTGAATGCTGTGTTTTATGTAGCTTTAATGAATTTGGTCTAAAGCAGTATTTTTTCCTCAAAATGCAACTGGTTAACTTCTAAAGCAACCTCTTCCCCCACTTCCAGTGTGCAACACTTCACACAAAGCTTTCTTGATTTGCCACACATAGCAGGGACAACAAAGCTAAAAGGAGAGGTCTCATTTCCTCTTCGAATAGTGACTAAGAAATAACTCAGGACAGACATCTGCGGGTGACATTTTAATGAGGGGCTCTTTTGCCTGCAGAGGCACGTGTCTGTACGTGCCGAGGTACCCTCACGCCGCAGACATTTTCCCCATTACCTCACACTAAGAGCAGGTCTGCCCCTGTCCCAGAGTAGCACTCTAAGCCTCGATGTGTTACTGTAGATCCAACTGCTCTATCAGTTCATTTCCCACCTGGCAGACTTTGTGTTCCAGAAAACAGTGAAACTGCACCCTCAAAACACGGTCACTGCGCAGTGCTGTCTGGGAGAGCTGAGCGTCGTTACACCGTGTCAAGGTGAACTGAACACAAACTGTGAGCAAAGGCGCTGCTACGACATTACGTTGTACTATCTGACCTTCCCCTTTAGATGGCTTTAATCCAAATCCCATTGATCACACCATTAAGAGTATATTTCTTGCATCACAGCAATATTTCCATTACCCAAAGTGACCGGATTCTGAAGTCCAGCAACTCAACAGAAAGCCATGTGAAAAAGACATCCATGAATTCAGAAATGTAAATGACTTTGTATTACTTTATTAAATAGCCAACTCTAAAGAACAGTAAAAAATATCAAAACATGCGTCATTTGGTGTTCTTAAAAAACATCTGTCCAAAATAAAGACTGTTAGAAAAATTAAACAAGTTTAGCCCCAATACACCACCTGCTCTCCACATAAAAGATGTCTGGTAGTTACAAATACGGATCCATCTCCTTTAGCAAAGTCTAAGAACGGATACGTTAGTACTTCTATTACAGTTGGGGGTTTCTTCACATTTCTTCTGTAAACATGATCAATTTTTAAAATGCCTTGTTAGCACGCTAACACAAACTGCTGCTTTCCTGTACAGTAAATACAAATAGGAAGATCCTGGATTTTCCTGCCACTCTAATCAGCACTCCATTTAACTACTGAAACATTAAAGATTTCAATTAGTATAAAAATACCACCAGAGAATAAACGTCTGAAAAGATTCAGTATTTTGAGTGGGTTTTAGTTAATAGGCAAATAAAATACTATTGACTTCCACATCTGCAGATCACATCTGCACAGCTTCTGCTCTGTTGAGATCCGAGGATCCCAGCGCTGTACACAAACGCACTGGTTATCCAGCTGAAAAATTCCGTCCTTATGTACTAAAAATAATTTAACATGTAGCTGAACCAAAAAGCAGGTGCTAAGAGATGGATGTCCATGTTCGGTGTGTACATACAAAGGTCAAAGCCAACTAACAAGCCACAGCAGTGGGCACCTGTGCTTCGGGAGGGTGACCTGGCTCTCACGGCATCCGTACGATTCAGTAAGAATACTATTCTACTGACTTCTTGTCCAGTGTGGGAGAGCTACAAAGCAAAAGCACACACTTGGTACTTTTCCCTACAGAAACAGAAATAACTGGCCTTGCCCCTGGAGAGATTTTGAGGCAGAGCAGTAGGCTTTTTGGGAAGCCTTCCTGCTAGAAACACTGAAATTATTTTACTGATGAGAATGCATTTTTTTCTAAAGTTCTCTTGGTGCGCATTTATCATTTTTACCTAAAATAAAAATGTCAAATTTAGTTTTTCTCTTTGTCCTGGTTTCAGTTCCAGATATCTGATACCATACTGAGTCCTGCCTCTACATAAGGAGAGGGTTGGGGCAGGATGGGGATGCCTGTTTGTTTCCAGGTTGCTGCAGTGTGTAGCTTCAGTGGGGCCGGAGCAGGGAAAGCTGACATCTCAGGCAGAGGTAGAGCCCTACCACTCGCTTTGTATTATCATTTCATTAGCGCTGGTGTTTTCTTCTCTCTTTGTGGTGTTTTATTAAACTGTCCTTATCTCAATCCCTGGGGTCTCACCTTTGTTTCTTTCTCCTGATTTTCCTTCCCATCCCACAGGAGGAGGTACGGAGGGAGGCAGCGAGGGTGGGGGGAAAGCAGTGGGCGAGCAGCTGCACAGTATTCAGTTGCCAGCAGAGGTTACACTGTGGCACTCTTGCATTCTTTTTTTTTGTCTGGTCTCCAATTAAGAATTAAGACCAAAAGGCTGCATCTAAACCACTGGTATGTTATAATCAGATTCTTGCACCAACACAGCCTTGCTGCAGATGGCATTTGGTCTGTATGTGCCATCAGCTTCCATTCATCTGCTTGAGAAATCTGCAAGTCAAAAACTGTGCATCTTTTAAACTACGAAGAGAACTCTCAAGGGTTTTTTTAGCACTTCCAAAGTATCAGACAGTACAAGAACAATCTTGCCTGACCACCTTTTCCAATTGTTTTATGGCAGCATTTTGTACATGCCTATTTCCAGTTCGTTTTTTGGATTCCTGCAAACAGAGGAAAACGGGACACAAAAGCAGCCGAGCCAGCAGGTCCCCAGCCCGCGCTCACTAAGGAAGAGCCTATCTGAGCGCTGAAGCGTCGTGCAATGAGCAACAGACGGACAGAGAAAGGTAAAAGGAGACTCAACAGAAGGAAAGGTAACGCTCCACCTCAGAGCTGGAGGGAACCGCCGGGACTGTTTTACACTGGGTTTAAATGGTACTGACTGAACCAATGAAACAATTGTTTCCCTCAGTTTTTTGGACTGAAGGTGACGCTGCTTGATTGGTTAGATGCTGTCAGATTGTTACAGGCCAGTATAGAAACAACTCTGTCACAAACCACATTTAAATACAAATCTTCATTGAAAAGTTTTGTATAAAATAACAGAATTCCTAGAAACGTGAGGGAAAACAGCAAGTACTGTCAGACACCACATATTTTAATTACTGAGCTCTGAGTAGACACTCCTGTGTGGTAAACAGCATTTCCTTTGTAGAAAGGCCCAACCTGCTGAGCAAACTAAGATCTTTATAAGCAAGAAGCTGCTCTGTGCAAAGCTGAACAAACGAAGGTGGGCTTCTATTCACGAACGACACATCAGCTACCGTTGTCACTCCGAAGCGGTTTTTTTCCCTTTCCAGCTCTTTTCTCTTTGCTCGAGTTCAGCTTCAGTGAAGGCGGCTGGGCCCCAGTTTGTGATTAGGTGAGGGTTCTTGGAGCCTGTAAGATAGAGCGCAGTATTTGAAGCGGGCGTTTCTGAAGGGAACATTGCTCCCCCGCCATCGGTGGGACAGGCCAAGCATCACCACGGGATGATTTGCTAAGTGCTGTCTCTCCCGTGACTGGAAACCTTCTGAAAGGTGACCCAAGGACCTGCCTAACCAAGGAGGGAAGAATGCCTGGGACACCGTCAGTGAAGGTGCTTAGGGTGAGGAGGTGTCAGACGCTGCCATCTTTTGCACTCTTATCTCCCAACTTCCACCCGACCCTAAATAGTCATATCTTAGTAAAGCCCTCTTCTGCTTTCCCTTTGAGATGTCCTTGAAGGAAAGTGATCTCTCCAGCACTGCATTACAAAGCCACTTTCCTCTGGACTGGCAAGCTATTAATTAAGCTAAGAAATTAAACTTTTCTCCAAAATCAAGTATTTTAGCTATCTTCGCGATTTTGGCAATTAGCATTTACGCTAACTGCACGAAACATTCAAATCAGGCAATGTTCAGGTTGATCCTTGCTTTGTGTTAAATAAATAAATAATAATAATTAATATGTCTTACAGTGGGGCCAATAGAAGTAAAGACTTCAAAGTTACCGTCAGCAATTCTCACAAATGTGATACTTATATGCTCCCATGAAACCAATAAACTACAGCAAAAGGCAGGCTTCAGTAAATCACTAAGTGATCTAATATACGAGACAGAATGAATACATATATTTTGGTAACTTTTCTGTTGGTAACTTACCTGGCTCTATTAGTCGAATTAATCCCTCATGATGAGCTACTTTATCTTTCCAGCTTTTGGTGTTATTAGCTGCTGTTTCCAACTTCTTCTTAACCTCCTGAAATAAGATACAGCCCACTTGATGAAAACAAAAACAACTTTGCGCTATGCATATAAAAAGAAAAAAATACATTCTTTTAAATGTGAAGAGAAAACTATGCTAATTCAGCCAGCACTCCATTTAGCGTAGACAAGAGAGCTTAATTTCTAACCATCCTAAGTGATTTAGTTGTTGTTGGCTGTATAAAAGTAAGCTGTCAAACCAGAATCCAAAAACAACCAGGTTTTAAAAGATTCTGTAGCTGCCTAAGTAGGGCCAGTCTTCATGAAGATTGAAAGAAACTACACAAACCAGAAAGATACATTTTCTGTTTTAAACTCAAACAAACTAGTGAGTATCTCTCACTATCAGAAATCATAAAATGTAAGCTAAAAGAGCACCCATGAAAGAAAGGGGTATTCCTTCAGTCTAAACCAGTCCAAACAAAGGCCAGAATGTTTAATTATTTCTAAAATAATGAGTCAACTATCACAGTGACCTACTCCGTCACTTGTTATGTGGATTTTTTTATTTTTTTTTCTTTTAATTTGTGGATTTTTATGTCTATTGTATTCAGCAGTTCCTTGGGACTAACAAATGATGCTTCACATATGAAACCCCTGAGATGTCACCTAAAAAACCCAGTCATTTGTTAGCCAAAAGCAATCTAATGACAGTGTCGGATGTAACACCAATGTGGTAAATTGTAAAGTGACCAGAACTACCCCAGCTGGACCCTTGCTTGCAGTCACTGCAGCATCTGCACCCTGTGCCAGACAAGACAGCTCACTAGCTTGTCCTTCACAGAACAAACTTCAGGGGCACAGGGACAGCATAAACACACTCCCTAGTTAAACAGAAATCCAGTCATGTTTTGATTCCTGACCTAAATACACACAGGATCAACACCTCCCTAGCCCTGGAAAGTACACAGCGCTTCAGAATCCGTAACTCACTCGATTCTGATTTATTTCTTCCACGAGCACAGCTACTGGCCTTCACCACCAACACTGGGCGGAGCAGAGAACAGGCCTGGCGTTTGGGAGGTGAGATACAGGGAGTATCTGAGCTAATTCCTGGTTATCCTTAACATCAGTTCAGTGCTTAAATTCCTTTTTGAGGAGCAAGGGCCTACAGTAGCACATTGATTTTTTTCATGTGTAGACGACAACATTGCCCCATGACATCATCAAAACTTTCCAAGAATAACTAATTCAAAAGTATGGGACATTTAGTTATGACAGCAATGGGACTGTGTAAGAAGTCACTCTACAGTAGAAGACAAATCCATAGAGTATTTCAGGACATGACTGAGCTGGCTTGCATGCAAGTTGGGACAAAAACCAAAGGAGGTGCTGTGTCTGAAATGTTACCTACCTACTGGTCTAGGCCAAAAAACCTAACACAGAGCCCACTGTTGTTATATTTTTTGTACCATACTAATTCTTAAAGAAGCACGGTACTGATGACCTTCAAATTCAGCTAAACTACTGAATACCTGGCTAAGTATGAGAGGCTGATGAACAGAACAGCTCACCTCATATTGCTCAAGGGCCTCCTTCCTCTCCAGTTCAAGCTGTTCCAGTTGCTGCATAGCAACTTGAAGAGCCTGCTCCTTTATCATTCTCTGGTTTTCTAGCTCTTGTTTCTCTGCTTCTGTCATCTGAATGGTCTGTTGCTGCTCCAAGTGCCATTTTTCCAGTTCAGCTCTCTTTGCTGACTCCTCTTCCAGCAATCTGCAATGAGGACTGTGACGTTAACTGCACATCAAAATAAGCTGCATCCATTTATGTAACGTGCACATAGGGAAGCAAAGTGAATTTTATTTTTTTTTTAAATACTTGAGAAGCAGGGAAAAAATTACTGGTTTTGGCTTGTCTTCTGTGTAAAGCTGAAAATCATGCCAGCATTGCAAGCAGTCTGACTGCTACAAAGGGCTACTCAGAAAATTTAGTCAATAATGCAAATAGACTGAAAACCACAGAAGAAATAAGCACACATAAGCTATCTTTATAGTCTTAGGAGGACTGAATAGATGAAGAAACAAACCACACTAAATAAAGCCCTTATGAGTAAGAGGAGACTTAACCCGTTATCAATTACGATTTAGACCGGTGATAAAATACAGCAGAAAGTCGCATCTACAGTTGCTGCTTTACAAAGTACACAACTGAAAATTCTTAGTGTGATCTCAGTAATTCAGTGCTGACATGCACAACACCTGAGGAAACATAAGTAGGCCTCCCTTTCTGAAATTGCTGAGCACTCCCACTGCTAAGAGTTAATCAAACATAGCAAATCATAAATACCTGCTTTAGCCTTCATAGCTTAAGGGAATAAAATAAAATCTATCCTGGTTTGGCNACAAAGGGAAATGACATCAAGTTGTGCCAGGGAGGTTTAGGTTGGACATTAGGAAAAACTTCTATACCAAAAGGGTTATCAAAGACTGGAACAGGGAAGTGGTTGAATCACCACGTGGAAGTGGGGAATTGAAATACACCTCTACTAGGTCAAAGCCATACCTGGCTTGAAGTTTCCTTACAGTCTCTTCGTCTTGACGTGCCTGTTTCTCATCCTCCAAAGCTTCCTGTAGCTGCTTATACATTTCTTCCAGTTCACGTACTCTCTGTAAATACTGTTCCAGTTCGGATGATTTCTGAGCAACCTGCTCTTCCATTTTTTGTCTTACCTAGTAGCATAAATTGAGGATATGTATAAGCTAGCATGCAACTCAGGTTTCCAAATTTTAAAGGAATTGCCAGGTTTCCCTCAGATAATGTTCTCAGAGCCAAACCTTTTCCTGCTGCCTGCAGAGCAAAACTGGTAACATTGAGACTAGATTTGTAGATGTGTAAATAAGAGCATTTAAAAAAATAAATAATGATCCAGGTTACATTGTCCTACTTCACGCAGCATGGGGTTTTTACAGGAGTTTAAACCTAACTTGTCAGTTTGATCTTGTCACTTAGTTTGCAGATACACACTAAATTGAAGGGAGAAAAACGTATAGAGTGCCCAGTCACAAAGGTCAGGCTGCTTTAATTACACGGTTTCCACTCCTTTTCTCAGGCAAGTCCTCCTTTTGCAGCAGTGTATGTTCACACTCTATCTGGATAATGGCACCGTGACAGCACGGCATCGATAAAGGGCTGGAAATAGGCCAAGGAGGTTGGTTTGCTAAGAGAAGAGCAACTCTAACAAAAAAACAATGGTACGGGATAGAGGAAGGCTAGGGGATGCAGCATATCCACAGTCATCCAGTCTCTGATCCTCATTACCCCACTTTCACTGACCCAGAGCAGGAAATCAGGGGCACAGCAGCACCGGAGGCATCCTCCCGACCAGCCCCACGCTGCTGGGGACAGCAGTCAGCTGGCTTTGAATTCAGACGGGATAAAGCGCTCAGCATTTGGCGATACATGACGTGTACTTCACAGAAAGTAAGCACAGCTCCTCAAGTCAGCAAGGAAGGCTGGCTGTCAAGTGTGGTAGGATGGCATGTCCTGCTCCACTGGTCTGCAATCTGCTTTCCCTCAGCTAACTGAAATCCCACTGACCCAGAAAGTGATTGGATTCAGGAATTCACACTCAGCCCATAAAGCAGCACTGTGTGTCTTTATGTTCCCAGGCGTTCCATCACATCAACTTGACTATTTCTGCTGCTTTTCTCCAGTTAACAGAAAAGCCTGTTATGCCTGACACAGTCCTTGAAGATAGAGAGTTAGTTCTTTTGGAAATTCTCAGTGTGGATTATACTAACAGTGTTGTAAAGCTACAATATTTCTTTCATTTTTTTATGTTCGTGTGTGTGTAAATGTAAAGGAACACAGAGGAAAAAAGAAAGTAATAGTTTTAGGAATATATTAAAGTGAGAAGGTTCCTAAAATGCATTTTGATTACGCCTGTGTTCACTTTGCAGGCTCATATAGTATATACTGGCCTCAGTTTCTTCGTCTTTGAAAACTGCAAGGATAACTTCAGTCTGTATTTATCCTTTAAACAGTCAAAATCTTCCCAGTTTCCAATAACATTTAAGCTTTGAATGCTATACAAATTGTAGACAAGCTGTTCCAGTATTCAAATTCACTGGTAAAAATATTTTATTCCTAGGGCTCAAATAAACACAACGCAGGTTGTATTCTCCAGCCTCCTGCAAAATCTGTGGAACCCTTTCAGCGACTGCCTGTGAGGGAAATCATTGCTGAATGCATTGCCCACCATGTGTAATCACAGCAAAAAAAACATGTGCACTACTCACCATTTTTTCTCTCTCCAGCTCCAAACTGAAGCGATCTTGTAATTCGACTTGAGTCTGAAGTCTTTTCTTCTCTTCCTCAGCAGCACGAGCAGCTGCTGCTTCCAGTTGCTGGGAAGAGAAGGGCAGGGGTTGGGGGAAAGATAAGAAGGAAAAAATAATTAATCAAAACAAAAATATTTGGAGGGAATGAAATTTTATGTAATCATTTTTGGTTTTACCTTCAAAAACATTAAGGCACCAGCTTTTTTTAATATGTGAGGTTATTCTCAATCTATAAATATAATTTTTAATCTTGTGATTTTTAATTTTGTTATTCTCAAGACAATTTTAAATTTACCAATTAAAAGTCAATTACCAGACATCCTCCAAGGTTCCTTTGAGTCCTCCTTTGCCCAACCAATAGAGAAGGGCACACAGAGATTTCTATCTCATACAGGATAGAAAACGATTATGGGAAACCACATTGCAGGCAGGGCTGCACAGGAGTTCCAACAGTGAAAACATGCCAGCATGCACAGAGCTCATCCAGAAATAGAAGTGAGAAGCACTAAATTGCCATGGGAAAGCAGAAGTGCCATAAACTTCGACTATAATAAATGATTGTGCTACTGTGAATCACACCCCTTTAACATCCCCTAAATTGCCATGTAAGGTAAATAAAATTCTCGTCAATAATCATCACCTGATATTAGGGGAAATATTAGCCTAGTCAGAGCTAAAGCCTAGGAAACAGCTGCTGGTACCTTCGTGCCTTTTTGCAACTTATTTAACTTTTTAAGCATCTTGATTTCCTGTATAGTTGTCGGTTTTTCCTTTCATCAGGATTTTGATAGCACGTATTTTTAGAATGCCCAAGTTACATTTTGGCTGGTACAAGTACCAGCCAAAACTTTTATCAATACTGAAAACAAAATAATTTTTCACAGCATTTTGCCAAGAAACTTATCTGATGCTTCAAAGGAAATAGAAAAGAAGTACCCTTCTTTTGTAACACACGATGTTGTTGAAACGGTTTCCACAGGCCTTCAGAATGAGCAGAACATCCATCTTCTTTAGTATTTTTGGAAGGTACCACATTTAACCCACAGAATCACAGAATCTCTTTGGTTGGGAGAGACCTTCAGGATCATCCAGTCCAACCCTCGACCCAACACCACAAGCTCGCCACTAAATCATGTCCCTAAGCACCAGGTCCAGGCGCCATTTAAATACCTCCAGGGATGGCGACTCCACCACTGCCATAACCTAGATGAACTAATGAGATGCCTAAACAATTAAAACTGCTGAGCTAAAAAGTTCATTCCTTTAAGTGCCTGCAATATCACTCTAGTCTGAAATAGATGGGAAGGAGAAGGCTCCTAGAGTTTGTTTTTAAGCTGTAGAAGATAGTACAGAATTGCTCTCCTTTGAAAGGCCTAAATGATGCCAGTCTTTTAGAAGCAGTACTCCTCCTCTGCCAGAACATTTAAAAGCGTGTAATTGTAGTCAAATCCAAGATGCCTATTTAAGTGAAATTTTCTTTTGATTTCCTTCGCCACTTTGAAATGAAACAAACATTGCCGATACTGAGCCCAGGGGGCCAACGTGCAGAGTCGCAAGCAAGGGTGGGTGCCGGGCTTTCGCCAGAGCCCTCACCAAGAGAATACATTGTCCACTCTTTATCAGCAGCTTCCTGCTTAATTCATGTCAGAGGACATCGGTTCCTGGCAGGTAATACTGGCAACAATGACGTAGTTTAGAGAAAAGTCCCAAATGTTTGGGATGGGGAAGGAGGAGGAATCACAGGAACAGGCCATTCCAGCAGGGCTTAGTTAGGAGAGCCTCTGAATTCCATGCAGGACCCCAAACTGAAACAGAAAGAGTGCACAAGTCTTGTGCATGCTCTCTTGGTAACAAAAACTTACCTTTCAGTCTGTTCAATGTGTGTATCTCAAAATTCCATTTAAAAACTATGAAAAAAAAAATCTATTAGACAAAGACTCTTATTCTTCTGAAATCTTCTACTGCAGGAGCTATCAAAATACAAACCGGGTGCACTTTGGCAGATGCTGCGTGAGTGGTGGCTCACTGCCAGTAGGAACAAAGCTAACGCTAAGCTTTCCAGAACAATTCCCTTTCCTGAACCATGTACAAAGCCTTTTTCTTCAAGAACTAATCAAACACTTTAAGTTCCTTCAACACAGTACCTCCCACTTAGTCAAAGTGCAGTCGTTCATTTCAGAGACTAAACTACTCTTCTTGAGAAGTCATTTTAATCCAGTTTACTTCAAAAGATGCTTCGTGCCACAACTCTCATGAAGTTTACCCATTGTGATGCTACAGAACTCCCTGGATGCCTGTGTAACATCCTATGGCTCCTTTGGGGTTGCTCTCGTGTTATCTTCCCCCTAACTTTTTCCCAATAAAATAAACTCAACACCGAAATCCAGCTCTGTGATTTCTGATAATAGGTGTACTAATTATCAGTAACACAGGCTATCCTTTAAAGTGTATTTTGCATTCTGAATCTTAAACACATGGTAGAATATGGGCGCCAAAATTAAATTAAAAAATTATTTTCCACTGTTGGACTGCATTTAAGGCAAAGAGACTCATATCCATATCCATATTGTCAGTTATTAAAAAAAGACAAATTTCTCCTCACCACAAACTGTGACCTAATGGCAAGACTCTTAAAAAGATGCATTTTGGATTATTTTATTTGCTCTTTAGACTCGGTACCTTTAACATGCTCTCACAATACTTACAGCTTCCACTACGTGAAAAACTCAAGCAATGATGCAGACAGGAAGTATATCTGGAGACTAATCAATTCTCTGTGGAGAACTACTGCACAGGTAACGGTCGTTCAAAGTACAAAGATCCATCAGCACGTTCAATCTACTACTAAGAGTGTGCAGCCACAGCAAAAGTACCCCGGGGTCTCCTGCCAGTCATTAGATTAAGACTAAAAAGCTGTTTACAAGGAAGATCATGTATTTGGCAAGTTTTCTGCTAATACTCAGGAATTTCCAGTCCAAATTCTCAGGCTTTTAGAAGGCAATGCAGCATTTAGAAGGAACATGCATTTAACCAGTTTATAAATGGTTCCTATGTGTCACAGCTCTATAAATCTCTCCCAAATGACTCTAATAAAATTATGCCTATACATAGTCACAAAAATCACTCTGCATCTTTGGAATCTTTGTAAATTATATCTCTGGAAGCTACAGGTGTGTGAAGAGAGTTCTCACACACATACAATTCACGTAACAGAACTTTGGGAAACTATCTAAGAAGTACCTTAATGGAAAGCTCCCAGTTTGACAGACATATCTGACAGAAAAGAAAAAGAACCCACACAAGTAACAAAAAAAATACTAGACCCTCCCAGTCCCCAGCCACCATCCCCACAGGCGGGATTTTCTTTCACACTGGCTTCAGAGTACACTCCTACGTGCAGGGCACGGGGCTGGGCCATGTGAGTTACCCCAAGCCTGCTGAGCAATCCTCACGAACTGCTGCAGTCCACGCTGAAGGCTCTGCTGCAGGTTCGACCAGCAGATCAGCGTGCTCAGGGGGCTGACACAGACACAGCTCGCCTCCTCCAGAGGAGTCTGCTCAATGTGTCTGAACATGAAGCAGATGCCTAATTATACCTCACAAAGCCCAGCTCAACCACAGAGATCGGGTTTAAAGCTTGAAGGTTAGCAGCTCCCACTCCTACCTTTCGCACTGTCTCCAGTTCCTTCTGCTTGTTCTCATTGGCCGTTTGCAGTTCCTTCATCTGCCGCTCCAGCTCTTCTTGCTCAGCTAACAGCTTCTGGCGCAATTCTTTTCGTTTCTGCCGTGCTTCTTTGTGGGGTGGAGGGCTCCCCGCTCTCAGCAGGCTGACAGTGGTCTGTATGGCTGGAAAGGAGAGACCATCAGTGAGGTGAAATCCTAAACTTACTGGATAGCCTTCAGTGAATGAATACCTGTGGTGTTATGTTGTTTCTGTTGTTGTTTGTGGTTCTTTTACCATATTTTAAAATCAGAAATAACTGTTACCAGTTCTCCTAATTCTTAACAGGCTAGCTGTCAACACAAACTAAAAGTGAAAGACGCCTGGCTTTCAGCATTGGCCGTGTGCCACAAGGATAAGGGCCAGCACCTCCAATGCATGTTGTCAATTCCAATATTGATTTCCAGCAGGCAGTGGACATACAAGCACTTGTATGCCTAGCTGCAAAAAAAAAAACAAAACCAAAAACCACAACCAACCCAAATCCTTCCAAGATTACTTACTATCTAGATTCAGGGACTCTGATCAAGCAGTCAGATGTTATCCAACATATGCATCGCTCACTTCCCTAGAACCAACCTTAAACCCTTTATTCTTACCGATACTCCAATGGAAAATGTTCTCCTGCTAAGAGAGTAGCTTTCATTCACTTAGATTCAGAGAGGAAATATTCAGAGGGCAAAGCTGAAGAGTAGCAGATGATTTGATATTTTATTCACCTACTACAACTGTGAAAAAAGATCTCCTTTTGGAACTAAGTAAGCATTTGTCACACATCAGACTTTGGTGCAATCACATGCACGCTTTAGCTAAAGAGGTCTCCCAGCAGTACCTTCACTGTGGAAATAGAAAAGGAAGCCCCAATTCCCAGCTTTATCCTCAACTCAAACCACACTACCTGAAGCAAAACTATAAAAGCAAAGCCAGTATTTTATGATGTCGAGCTGAATAACCTTTCCCTTTCTCCCCAGAAGCACCAATTTACAGTATGGCCCCCTTCCCCAGAAGTGCAGCCAATACAGAAAAAGCAAACAACAATAATATCTATTTCATTTTGGTTATGGCTACCTACATGACAGAAACTGATTCCCCTTATGTGGACCTGTAGTTCTTCCTGAGTCTCAGGCTCCTTAAAGATCCTTTCCATGTACCCAAAACAGAGACACCAAACATTACTAGACCGAGAACATCAACTTTGAGTATCGCACAGCTGCACGAATTCAGTTTACCTTAACTTTCACATAACTAAGATCTCTGAAACCTCACCTTGAATCCACTCCTGCTTCTTCTTTTTATCAGAGGCACTGATCTCAAAGCTTTTATCAAGACATTTTATGAGAAAAAGGCATTTCTTTCCATCTTTGTCAGGCAAGGCCTAGAATGGGTAACAAAGAATTAGCCTTGCAAACACTGAAATCTAGTAAGTCATACTGTCAAGCCCCACATAGGCAGTTGTGTTACAGAACTACAAAGAACCTTTATAAAAAGATTATTTATTAATTGTTTTTATACAAAGTAAAAGAAAACCCATTAACAAAAAATACCATGAGTCCATCCTCCCCACTAAAAAGGATGAATTCTTATCTTTAGAGATATTCATAGTTTCTTGGTGTGGTGTTAGGGTTTTTTTACCTCTACACAGCAGTTGCCATCCAGTATGATGTCTCCCTTCTTGTCCTTTAAATCTTCACTTACATAGTAGGAAATAATATTGGGTTTTAGCACAAACCATCGTTCTGTCCAGTTTTTCCTTTTATGACCTTTTTTCAACATATAACCCTGTAAAAAGCAATGGATCAGCTGAAATGTCTTGCCTCTCTGAACTGCCTGGTCTTTTGGTTACGTGGCTTAAATGCCCGATAGAGCACAGAGAAAAGTTAGCGTGAGGCCCTAGATACTTCACCTACACACTTTCATTCCTAATACCCACCCACTGGTGAAGGCTGGATTTGCCTTCAAAGGCACAAATTTGTACTTTGATTTAAATACTGCCAAGATTTCACACGTGGTATTTTAATTTTCTTGGAAGAAGATCCATTTGATTTCCTATGTGAGAAAACCACTTGCAAGCCTTAACAAGACTATTTCGAAAGAAGGAAGAGAAGTCCACACTTTGCCACTGTGCTTTGTACAAATAAAAGAGTAAAAATTATCATTTTTTTGTAATGACAATAAACAAGGGCGGAATCACGATCAAATCATCCAAGTTTGCCTCTGTTGAATATTAACTTATGTGAAATATAAGCAGCAATACTAAGTGAAGTTATACCAGTAACCCTGTAACACATCATACAGAGTGGCTCTGGCAATTCAAAAACCATCTCATGGAAAAGAGGGTGCAGAGGGAAAGACGTAATCCTTGGTCATTCTTTCAGGCATTTGCTTTTGTGTTGGGTCAGACTGATCTGGAGTTAATTTTCCCCACAGCAACCCTCCTGGTGCTGTGGTAGAAAGGTGCCGGTAACACACCCAGGTTGTGGCTGCTGCCGAGCAGGGCTCGCATCCCACCAAGGCTGGTTTTTCAACATTCTCCCACCAGTGGGATGGGGTGGGCAAGATCTGGGGAGGGAAGAGGAGGGGACACGACCGGGACAGGTGAGCCAAACTGACCAAAGGGATATTCCACACCATATGACATCAGCTCAACAATAAAATCCAGAAAAACGAAGAAGGAGAGGGGAGGGGGCATCGGCTTGTCCTCGAGAGCAACCGCCACGCGTATTGGAGCCCTGCTTCCCTGTAACAGGCCAGACATCGCCTGCTGAGGGGAAGTAGAGACTAACTCCTTGTTTCTTTTGCTTCCATGTGTGGCCTTTTTCGCTTTTCATTAAACTGCCTTTGTCTTTACCTACGAGTTTCATCTTATTTTCTCCCCCTGGTCCAGCTGAGAGCAGGAGGAATGATAGAGCAGCTTGGTGACCACCTGGCTCCTGGCCAAGGTCAAACCGACATAGCCGTTTAGTGGTCTTATCAGGGGCACTGCTGTGATCTAGTCAGTTTTTAATCTAGAGTTTCAGTTTGCCAGTATTTCAGCTACATTTGCCATTTCTAAAACCATATTCCCCAATTAGATACTTATGTCTGACTCCTAGCTTCCAAAAAAAGTCGTATCACCGATGAAACTGAAACACCTACATCAATGTAACTATGACCGAAGAACACAGAGAGCACTGTACTCAAAGTATTCCACATTAAGAGACCAAGCAACATTTTTCTGTAATGTCTTTTAGCTATAGCAATTTCAGATATAAGCAAACAAATATATGTGCTGTGGCAAATTTAAGTCAAAGGTGTTTTTCTGTGCAAGTCTGAGGGGAAAAAAAGTCATGACAGTTGAAGAAACTCTTTTGTTTAAAAAACAAAGAAAAAGAAACAACCTTCTACAGACACAGTTTATCTATGTTCAGCTTTTCTAGTCAGTTAGATGTGGCCAGAGCCAAGGCCGTGCCTATTCCCCTGTGTTATCCCACTCCCTCACTCCAGAACAGGAATGTGCAGAGAAACAGCTTTGTTTGCCGCCTCCATACTCAGGTCTGAGGTCTGGGTGGTCGCAAGGGTGTGTGAAGGACTCCTGCAGCTTCATTCCTCCATGTCTTGCACAGTCTGACTATAGTCATGACCATGTTTTCTTCCCTTCCTGACTTACTAAATTTGCTTTCAAAATCAAGTCAGAATGGTATTTTTCCCTCAAATTTCTTCAAAATCTTTATCTATTACTTCTGTGTATCAGCTGCTTCTCATCGTTCAAGAGCCCACTGGCAGCTCCTGGGGAATCTTTTCACACCAACTATCACATGACAGACACAGCTTTCGGAAAACTAAGTATCACAAATTCAATGATCACTGCTACCACTCCAGAAGACTTGGAGTTCATAGAATGCTTTGGCTTGGAAGAGACCTTTTAAGCTCATCTAGTCCAATCACCGTGCTGTGATCAGAGACATCTTTAACTAGATCAGGTTGCTCAGAGCCCTGTCCAACCAAACGTTGAATGTTTCCGCCCACCAGAGCGGACCAGAGAGGCAGAATCACTTCGCTCAACCTGCTGCCCATGCTGCTTTTGGTGCACGGGCACTGATGCACACAGCTGGCTTTCTGGGCTGCGAGCGCACGTTCCTGGCTCGTGTCCAGCTTTTCATCCATGAGTACCCCCAAGTCCTTCTCTGCAGGGCTGCTCTCAATCCCTTCACCCCCCCAGACAGTCTTGATACCAAGAATTGCACCAACCCAGGTGCAGGACCTTGCACTTGGCAAGCACAAGATACGAGATCCAGGATAAGCGTACAATAAAAAGCACAGTATGAGACTTGGCTATGATATAGCATGTTCTTACTTAATATCCTGAAGTAATCACACACTGCAGTCAACAGGACAATTCTGTGAATCAACAAGGGATCACGGTACAAGCTGTGACCGAATCACGCATCTTAAGTCACACGGGGAACTCCGTCCTCCGTTAAACCAGTGACTGTCCAGAGACACTGGGCCAAATCTCGACACAAACTATTTTTAAGTGTTAAGGAACCATTCCAAGGCACTCAGACATCCTTGACAAAGAGGCCCAGTCACCAAGAGAGGAAAGAAAGGAGACAGAAACAAAAATTAAAAAAAAAAAAAAAGGAGGGGGACAAGAGAGACACAATGCAGTATTAGAATCGAAAAGAAACCCAGTTTCCTCACAAGTTTCAAGTAGGAGAACTGACTTGACACTGGTTATTTTATTTTCATGGTATTAACAGCAGAATGACTTCATTTTGTCCTCAACTGACTATGTGTGTGTGTCCAGCTCTCACCTTAAACAAGCAACCAGCAGTTAACAAAAATAGACTTCTGCATTGTTCTGTGGATATTCCAAAATAATTTCCTGTGCAAGACCTTTTGATCATTTCTTCAGAACAGCTTAGGAAAGCCTGCCAAGAAAGCCTTTGTTTCTCTCCTCACCAAGAAGCCAGGATATCAAAGATGAAAAAAATCGTCTGTCAGGTAAAAGTCAATTTTAAATAGCTCTTTAGATAGGCTCTGCTGTGACCTCTCAGGTCCCCGTGATATTTATACTTCCCATGAAAGAAATGCAGTTTTTAAAGTCATTCCTAAACTGATAATTGGAAATCTGAAGAAACTAAAGATTGACATAAGTTTGCCCAGAATATAAAGGTCAGTATGATCTCTTGTGCTTGAGGACAGGTAAGTTGTCAGTCACGTAGCCTGATAAGCAGAACAAGAAAGGAGAGTGCTCCGGAGCTCTTCTACACCTTTTTTCCCCTGTTAAAATGGGACAACTTAGAAGCAGACCTTTCAGCAGTTCCTTTGTCTAGACCCCCTTACTTGAATACAGAGGCTATCAGCAGCACAACTTGTATTTACTACAACCTAACTGCAACTAGAAAAAAGCATTTTCAAAGATTGAAGAGTTGTCACCAGTTTAAGAGCTGTCAGCATGTTGCACCTATTCTGTCAGCTGCCAAGTGATACTAGCAATAAAAAAGGCTGTATTTCAAGTCTTCTGCTTTCTAAAAACAATCTCTCTCAACAGCAACTCATTCATAATACTGCTACAATTACAACAATCTAAACAGCAGCACAATTTCTCCTTTGTAAAAATAGGCTCCTATTAAAGAACCTTTGTACCTAATTTCCTCCACTCATTATCCTTCAGGTAAAAAAGTTTCAGTAAAAGTTGAACATTTTCTAATTATGCAATAAATTGTTCTGCTTCAAAACATCAGTTCTCTGTGACTCTTACCTGTTTGAGTACATCTAATATGAGCTCATTAAAGACTTCATTGATTGCCATGGACACTGTCTGTCGGTCCATGCCTTTACTAAACTGCCCACTTCCGACGAGATCAATCAGCTCCCACACAGAAAGACCTTCTCGACTGGTGTTGAGCGCAATCTTATAATGGTCAAACTGCTCTTGCTGCCAGCCTGCTCCCATTGCTTCCGTGAGTTTTTTAAGTAAATATTCAATCTGTACAGAAACACAAACAGAAATTAATAATTTTCAGGAGGCATGGAAAAGCATTTCAGAGCTGTAAAGTACACTTCTCTAGAGACTCTATTACAGCTAGATTCCCATGTTCACATCTAGGCCCCTGAACGTAGGTAGTTTCATTTGCAAAGATTTTAGGCTCCTGCCTCAGTTGAACCTTTGACTGCCAAGCCCATCACACAGCTACTCTCTTCATAGTAAAGAAACAAAGAATTTAAGCTGACAGTCTCTTTTAATATTTCAGATTCCTACAGAATACACGGGATGTTCCCTGTCACAGCTTCCAAATGGTGATGACTGAAGCGTGAAAAAGCAAGACATTGCAAAAAGTATTCTTGTACGATAAAAAGGAAAAAAAAAAAAATGAAAATAAGGCAGTTTGGATAAGAAGGGAAATAAAAAACTACCAAGGTATGAACGTATCTTAGTCTTCACCTGACCCTTCTTTTCCCGCTCTCAAGCACTCCACCACTCAACACAATCTTGGCAGATGTAACAAGTAAATAAACCAAATTTTTCACATCCACTTTTATTCTTTCCAACATAAACTCTCCTTTTCCTTTAATCTTTTATCATTCTGTAAGCATTACCATACATAGGGTACTAACATTAATAACACTAGTCAAAATAAATACAAGAATGAAAAAGAGGGAAAGAAGGCTGGATTTCTTATTTTGTCCGGTTTATGGTGTTTCAACTCATCACTGTTTGCTCTTTAAACAACAGTATTTTAAATTAAGCCCATCTACAGCTTTGAGCACATGTAAAATGCTTTTAATGGCTCTTTAAACAATTTTATTATTATTATTTAAACAAAATAATTGGTGAGAGTCTTCCTACAAAGACGTCTCCATGTTTATAAGTTTCTGTGACTGAAGTCACAGGACACCAATTACACCATTTAACCCAGCTTTAAGGACAAATCAAGCTAATGTGGCTGTCTACTATTTTGAGTAACGTCTCACTGTGTTTCCTCACCAGCTCTGTAGGGAACCCAACCCCCTTCCTCAACCAGCCAAGGCAGACAGTAAAGCTGCCTACACCCTCCATAAGGAGGAAGCCTCAGTAACCCTGCACCAGAGTGCCCTCCCGCAACGGGGCACCGCAGGCCCAGAGCAGCACCAGCTCCCCTAAGGGCTGGCCTTTCTCTCCAGCACAGAACCAATTTTGGGTAGGTCAGCTCACCAAGCGGCAGGTGAGGGCTCAGCCTGGCTGCCCTGTTTCTCTACAGGCACGAGGGACGGATTTGACAGGGTAGGAACTGTGCACTGCCCGGTGAAAATGGGAGGGAAAGAACGACGACCCTTTCAGGTTTTCTCTGGACATGTAGAAATAACACACATTTCCTGGAGTGCTGCTTTTCTGAAAGTTAGCCCTTCAGGACAGTCTGACCACTTTCAGCTTACCTATTTTAGGCACGGTTTTGGAAACGCTAAGTGACTCAGGAGTCCGAATCCCATTACCAAAGATGACTATGGTGTACACCATGAACACACATCATTGAAAAGCAGTGGAAACAAAATACTTTCCAGGAGCCCAGGTTTCTAATCACCAGTGCTGGTTTGCCTCTGTTCCTCAGCACCGCTTGAAAAAACAATGTAGTTTCTCCTACAGGTAAGAAAAATCCCAGCTGCAAGAACCAGGGGATGATTCACCACAGAATAAATCAACTTTTCAGCTGGTCTAATAGGCTTTTGAGCACCCAGCAGTCTCTATGTAAGAGATCTGGGAGTACAAAGAAAGAAAGGTTTTTTCACCACAACGACTCCCAGGCATCATGGTTTTGATTCATGCTCATTTTGTGGCCGCTGCTTCTCTCCCTTGCAATCGGTATGGACAAATCCCTTCCTTCTCTTCACAGCTATGATCAACAAAGACACAAGAGTGTAGGAGAACGCACCCATCTGGCAAAGCCATAAATTAGCAAATTCACTCTACTGTTTTCCTACCATTTCAGCTCAGTAACTGTTCTCAGTCTTACAGCCCCTACTCTAGCAGCCCATGGACTAATGCTACAACAAAATGGAGAAGCTACTGCAAGCTGCTGCACTATCTAAAGTCCCCATGCCGCCGAATGAGCAGGAAGAGCACATCCCTCTGAGATGTGGCTGTCGCATCTTTCCCATAAAGGCTGTCTTAAAAGAAGACAGGCCGGCCAGGCACAGGGTACACCTCCTGAGCGGGTATAGAAGTCGCAGAGAGCACTGCTTTTCATTTCAACTTCACCGAGTAAGGCATTTAAGTATTTTTAGTTCCTCAGGCAATTCTTACTAGCGAAGATCAGGTCTGAACAGAAGAGGCCTCTGCCAAAGCGGCGTTCGAACGGCAGGCCAGCGCAACTAACACAGCCCACCGTGTTTATGGACATCAACAAAGACGACTTCCAGCTCTGCGTGTGCCCCCCGGGCAGGCGAGGCCAGCGCCCCCGNGGCCCTGCTTTGCAGCGCTCCCACGCACAGCTCTCAACCGCTGAAGGTAAGAGAGTCACATGAGAGCAAGGGAATTTTCGTGTGCTCTCCCCGCCAGCCAACACATAACTTTTACCAGATTTCTGTACGATTCAGTTACTAATTCCTTTTAAAAGCTTCAAAATACGCTTTGCTGATTTTCGCTGTCCAAAATCCGCAAGTTAAAAAACTAATCCTAGGTTTCTGAGCGTCAACTGCCATAAATCCTCAGTATTCAGTTAAAGGCAGGAAGCAGCTTACTTCCTACTCCAGACAAGTTTTACAGAAAAAAAACCAACCCACACAATAATCCAAAAAAGCCTTTCACAGCAAGCAAGAACAGTAGCATTGTGAACTTGTTTCAAAACAAACCTCCTAAAACCTGGATGTGCTGAGCTGAAATGAGCTCCAGCATCAATGCAGGAGTAATTTTTTTTCCCCATGTTCAAAACATTCTGCCACTCAGCTCAGCCCCTCTGAGCAGCGGCAGTTCTGTACTATGGTCCTGTATTTTAGCTGAAAGGAAAGCTAATATAACTGAGGCTTAATTAGATAGATAATACACCTGCCAAAATGCTAGATGGTAATTAAAAAAAAAAGACTGTTAACTTTAAAATGTATTCTTCCAAGATTTCACAACGTATTCCACTGCTTGAGGCATGCAGTTCTCAAATTCCTTTGGTTAATTATTTCAAAGTACTTGGACTCACTTGCAGACAAAGGGATGCACACAAATAGTCATACTGAATAGATATTTTCACTTTTTTTTCTCAAACCACATGAACAAAATGTCCATCAAACTAATGGTATGGAAAAGCAGCAGTGCAAAACGCTTGGCTAGTACATGCTATTGTGTAATGCACTAAAAATGTCAGTATGTCCTTTCCATTAATGTCATTTAGACACATTTTACTTTCTTTTGATTCTTAAAACAGAATTAAACATTTAAGTCTGCTAAACCCCATCTACACGTCACTACCATGGCCACAAATATCCTATAATCTCATTAAAGTACATAAAAATATCTTTATTTTAAACTACATTACTTCTTAACTGAAAAAGGACATATGCATATTACAATTTCATTTCTAAAATAAGAAGAAATTCAAACTTTATCAAGTACAGGGCTAACTAAAGTCCCCAGAAAAAAACTGTGTCTAACTTATCTTCTTAATAGCGACAGTGAATGTTGTGGTGGCACATAAATATGGAACAGGGTGAGGGTAAATATAAAGAAGTAAGTTGGATCAGTCTGGAAGCAAACAAGAGACCTTCATTATGTGCTCAAATGAGGAACCTCTGAGAGCAAACGACATTTCCCCTCCTCCACAAAGAGACATGTCAACTCAGCAAATAACTGACAAATTAAGTCTACTGGCTCAAACATAATCTATTCTTGTGGTTAAAAAGTAGTGTCGAAAAGCAAACGTGAAGCAACGTTTGCTGCTATAGTGACAGGACCTTTCTTTCAGATACAGCCGTCAAAACACAGGGGTTTGTTAACGCTACATAGGCCAATAAGGACCAACTGGCTCCACAGTATGAAAAACCACTTCTCAAACCAACAGAAACTTTTCAGACAGAATTGAGCCAAAAGAAAGTGAAAAATAATATAAAGAACAGAGGCTCTTTAACATGAGCTATGCGGCCTGTTTGGTATCTTCCTTAAGAGGGCACTTTCTCTTCCCATATTTCAGTATCTATTTGCTGGGTTTCTTTCCAGGTATTCCTGGCAGTACCCTCCATGAGGAATGATGTATCATAGATGTTTCACATATTTTTTGATATACAAGTGGGTCTCTTAGAAGATGAAAAATGAAAATAATGTCAAGGAGGCCTTCATGGCCAGCAGAGCACAGCAGACAAGGCTGTTCTGGTTCATACTATTCAAATAAGGTTTGTGATATTAACAGAGCAGATGTAAAAAGTCTATTCACATTGTATGAAATTCTGTGGAAGCATATGTTACTGGGCTAGAGACGTGAAAGCAGTCATATCCCCTTTTGCAGTCATCATCAATTCCTTTTTTTCATTCCATCAGAACTTAATTTAAATGAAGCATTTGTTTTTTCTTTTCCACCAACCAAACGGTGTTCATTAGCCAGTGTAAAGCCATTATCTTTTTAAAAAAAAAAATTCGCATTAAGTAGTATAATAAAGGTCAACTCAAAAAAACAGTGTAACGTGTAAACTTGTAAAACCTAAGGACAACCTCATGCATAAGCTGAAAACTGTCTTATTTTTTACAGCAATCAAGGAAAAGAGTAGTGGAAAGGAAAGAACTGATGCAAGTTGTGACTAAAAATGTTTCTAGCCATCAGCATCAACTTGCAGAGATCACGGATCAATTAAAACTCAACATAAGCAGCTTTCATTCTAGTGGCATCAGTTTTGATTTTATTTCTGAATGGCCAAGTTTGAATTCCCAGTATCAGTTTCTGATACTAGAATGCAGAAGAAGGAAGCAAATGTGGTCACAAAGACACCTTTTCTGCAAGAAATGCCTCCAGAAGAATCACCACTGGACAGCTTCGGATTTTCACCTCCTCAGTCTAAAAAACATCATCTCATTTTCAAATGCACAGAAAGCCAGTCGAGGTTTGGACCCTCTTTGTCCTAACCATGACTAGAAATGCCACGTGTTAATACAGCTGAAGGCTAGAGGACACGTGAAAAATGACTACACATCTTCTTTCCTCCAAAAGCAAAGATAGCAAGTACATCTGGCTTATTTAAAACAAGTTAAGTGAACACCAGGGTATAAGACAGACCGAGCATGCAGCTTGCAGTGCACAGATCTGTGAGTTTCACCACTGAGGAGGGCCCAGAAACACAGCTAACATAGCACAGCTTTCAGGCAATACGGCATTCCCAAGGCTGTAGTCACGTGTCCAGAAATAAGAAATGGGAAGTGTTGGGAAATATTTTTATAAAACAGAAAATGCCTGGTTAAATAATACCAAAGCGCACAGATGAATCTGTAACAACTAAGAGGTGAATTGTAAAGAAAGCTCACGACAGACTAGAAGTATTTCTGCCCTTACTGCTAACAGTTCACTCCACCTTTCTTCTCTTTATCATTCTCGTGGAAGGGGTAATGCCTGTGAGAGCTGAAGGAAACACACACGTGGATGTCTGCATCTCAGATCATCTAGTAGAAAAGACTGGCTGTGGGGAGAAGGAGCTCCCACCCTGTTCCCCCACTTTCTGGGCAGATTAGGGGAGTAGCTGCTTGGTAAAGCTCTGCCCACTGCACCAGGAGGCAGTTCTCTTGTTAGCCAAGAATTGTATTAACTCCAAAACCTGTCCATCATGACTAATTTTAACTAGAGCAAACAAAATACAGCACTTTTCCTCCAGTCCATCTGTATCTCTCTGAAATATCACATGCACCTAGTTCACAAAGTTCTACTTTGTGCATTCCAAGGCTTCTCACTTGAAAGGGAAGGGAGCTTTCAGATTTGGTACCATTTCACCCCTCCCTGGGACATAAGCATCTTTGCAAAACAGACGTTCATGGATCTTTGTTCCTTTGAACTCTCCTAACTGCGTTCAGCTGCCCACCAGTAGCCAGCAGGAGCAACACTGCAGCCCAAGGCCATTACCAGCTGAGCTCAGTGCCTTGTAGAGCCACCAGCTCCTGTCTCTCTGACCTGGCTTCTCCTCAGAACCTAACAGGGATCCTCTCAAGCTTGAAGTCCCATTCCAAAGCTGCACACCCCAAGCCAAACCCTTCCCCATGCTGGATTTTACTAACCTTATTTCTCTCAAGTGCAGGGCTGCCACCTCTCCTTCCACAGCAGGTAAGGAGCGCAGGCCAGACACTGCCTCTGGCTTTCAGTCTGGCTTCTGCTAAGTGAGCAACTTCTGTCCCTTGTGTCACCTCTCCACTGCTTTCAAATTCCCTCTTTGTAGCTGCTTTCCTCACTTTGCTCTTTCTAAAGCTTTCCTCGGCCCGCATCTCCAAACCTTTCCAAAGTCACCTGTCCTGTTTGCCCTTCTCGGGTTGATCTGCAGCTGTTCCCAATTTTCTGCCCGTTCAACATCCAGTTGGAAAATCAAGACCCACCACTTTGCAGATGAGGGTAACAGCCCCACCACAATTAGCTGGCTAATATGAAAGACCTTGTGCAAAAGTACACAGCACGGGCAAAAAGGAAGGAGGGCAGCCTCCATCTCTAATCAGCGTAGCGCGAAGAAGGTCAAACTGCACCCAAGTTGGAGAGTTTTCCAGATATGAAATTGTTCCAACGAGTGAGAAACCACTTATCTCATTAAAAAAAACCCACAACAAACAAACAAAAACTGAAACAAAACAAGGAAAACCAGACTCTCAAGCAGGCCTCAAAGAGCAGCTCCTCCAAGAAGGAAGAGGAGGCATCCTCACAGCCACACCGCTGTATCAATACATTCACTGCACACCTAACAAGTTATCTCTATTATAATCTTCCCATCCACAAGGTGGAATGTAGAAATCAAGGGATCGTCCTTCCAACCTGCAAGTACGAGCCAAGTTTCCTAGTTACTTATCAAGGGGAAACAAAATCTCTGAAACCCAAAAAGCCTATGAGGTAGAAGGGAGGGAGGAGGGGAAACAGCTGGATCCCACACAAAGGATTCCAAGCCAGAAACTGCAGTAAATTGTGTGTTGCAATTTTCTCAGCCAACGACAGGAGCAACAGACAGGGTGGGAAGGAAGGTTTGTTCCCTGGCTGGGAAGCTACAGTCACTCATGGGAGGTTTATATGGCTCTCATCAAAAGAGGAACATTACAGACCAGCGATGCTTCCATCACCCTCTCCTCTGTTCTCCACGTCGTAAAAATCCTCTCACTTTATACATGACGTGCAAGTCATTTTGTAATTAAACGAAAGGATGCGATATGAAGTGGGGAAGAGTACATATATAATCAAGCTTTATTATGAACTCAAGAGGCATAAAAACTAAGTGGAAAGAAAATTACTAGGTACTAGCATAATTTTGAATACTATTGAAAAGAATTATTTTCAGGTAGAAATTCTCAGCCCTAAGACAACAAATGCAAGTTTGTACAAAGAAAATGCTTTGCAAACCTAGAGTTTAGATTTAACATAAAAAAATCCAGGCATGAGAATTTAAGACAGATATGAAAGGTCACACAGAGCGAAAGCAAAACTGACCAAAATTGAGACTTTGCAACTATTTTTGGAATTTTGTGTAAAAGGGTAAGTGAGTAAGTGTGGATTTTTCGAGAAGCACAGAGAATCGGAGGAGGACGAATGCAAACCAGAAAGGAGTGCGCTGAACAGACAGCATTCCTCCACCAGCTGATTACATTACCTGTGTGGTCTAAGGCAAAAGGTTAGAGTGAATACAGGCATTGTGTATGATAAGAACAGAGCAGCCTTTCTTTATCAGGCTCTATAAGCTTTCTTTAAACAGTATTGCACAATTTAAACCTTGCCATAATCAAGAAGATGCAGAAACAGATCCCCCCCTTAGAATTTTAAAAAGAATCCAACTACGCAATACAGACTAAACCTGGACATTAAGAATGGGAAGGAAAGCAAATAGCAGCTATGAACTCTAGAAAACCTCTTTTGGGCTCGGAGCCGACTCTGCAGCCCACCTGCCAACCAACGGACACGCCACCGTTACCCAGCGTCAGCTACAGAAGGCAGCATGAATCTAGGGGCTTGCTTGGTGGAGGGGGAGTGAGCAAGCAATGCTGACGCCCCAGAGCTGGCAGGTCTGAAGCTTTTAACCACGCCAACAAATAAGCAGAGTGAAATATCTACCCTCAGGTAAGCCAGGCTGCGCAGTGGGGAGCACAATGACAAACCAGAGACATGGATCTGAGTCACAGTCTTGACATTGACTAGCAGCTCTGACCTTCTAACCAAAGCCAAATCCAGCACCATTAAGAAAGGAGCTGTCTTAGCTTTTCAAAACATAATCCTCATCTCTCAAAACTGACAGAAAAACCAGAAAAGCAAGAAAGAAGACTGTTCCATTTCTCATGGGAATATAGCATGCCAGGTAGGGCCCTGTCATCACCCATCTGGCAAAACCAGAAACATTGCACAGAGTGAAAGTCTCCTGCTAAAATGTGAATGATGAGGTAAAACCAAGCAGTTTATTTTGATAGAGGAATTATCCATGCTTTATGGTTTGGCCCAACAGCGTGCAGTCCAACAGTAACAGCGTAGTGACATGTAAACCAGACTGGTTTGATTCCTGACTGTAATAAATATTTGCAAATCGTTGAAATCAGTACATCAGCGCCGAACTGCAAACCCTTGGGATTTCTGGATGCAGTTTTGCAAGAGATTATTTATGCCTACAGTTCTGATCCTTCTGCTTCTTCCCTTGCCCCTCCCTAAGGCGGAGAATAGTGGAGGTAGCAAAATCTTGCTTTAGGGTTAAAATACCTATTTGAACATTGCCCATACTTGTTTACGAACTTAAAGTGTGAAGAGATCTCTCTGGTGTTATTCCTTCAATCATTTCAAGCAAGAGTGTTCAGGTGGTGGCTGCTTTTGATCAGAAACAGATACCATCAGAAAAGTTCGTACTTCCCCTTTTCATCAGGAGGGTGACATGAGACTGAAGACTCATCTTGCAAGTCACAGCAACATAGAGCAGAGGGGAGAATTTTTTTTCAGAATCACACTGAGGTACTAACTGTGCAGAATTTTACTTACACATAAGCAAGCGCAGCGATCAGAGATCACACGCATGCACTACTCCTGAGCAAACCCACAACCTCAGCAGCCCCAAGTGCTGGTGCCGGAGCTACCAGTTAGTCCTCACAAAAATAAAATATTTGCCAGGGGCCAAGCAGCATGCCCCAGTTAGTTCAGGCTGTTTAAATGACAGACATGCACAGCCATCGGTATCTAAAATATCCTGTGGGAATCCCTGCATAAGCGCCCTGGAAGACAAAGAAAAGCACCTGAGGCCTTATATGACTAAAAGCAGGGGAATAACGTTTATATATTAAACAATTATTGTCTCTTAAATCTCTAAAGAGTAGAGTAGCAAACATTAACACAATTCAACTGGGACATTAAGCAAACTCATTCTAAACAGCTTTTGTTTCTTACCTCCTCAGGTACGATGATTAAAGGGTATTTGTCCTCCGATAAGAAGTTAAAAATAACCCACACTTTAAATGCATCTTCATCACTAATCAGTAAAGGACTTTTAGAGAGGTTCTTTTTAGCACAAAGAGTCCAGCACATCCTGTTGAATTCAACTTTGTCAAAGTTTCCTTGAACCTAAAATGAAGAAATTGAACAAAAAGAAAAAATTATTATGCACAAATGGCACAGCGTAACAGACAGAAAAAGTTTAACAGGCCAGGTCATATAAAAAGCACCGAGAAAATTCTAGTTTGACAGAAATGTCAAGGCCCAAGGAGAGCACTGTAGCAGCCCAGTCTGATTTCCTGCATGGGAATTTCTTCCAGTAAAATCTATATCCAACCTCCAACTTCTGGTTAATAACAAACACCCTGACTTCCTATGAAAGAGGCTGCACTGCATTCTGCGTTTCCTCCAGCACATCAGCTTTAGCTTCCAAACCATCTTCCTACCTGTCTTAGTTCCAAATGCACTTCTGTTGCACTGGGTGACTGAGATTTTACACAGCACACGTGGAGCCCGATAGAGCCAAAACTGCATGTGGATATGCTGAAAGCAATATTGGAACAGTAGCTGGGAAAAACCTTTACTATCTTTTTCCGCTTCATATTACTCAAACATAACTCTTGGAGAATATTCATAGGTATGTAAGATTTTTTTTTTCTCAAATGCTAATCCGCTTAAAACCTCCCCTTTTTCTTCAGACTTGCAAATCTTCACCTGATAGAAAAAAATCCTTGTTTTTGTTATCCTGTATCATACCTAGCAACTGTACATACCCATCTGTGAATGATTTACATACGCTAAACCTTTCATTTCCTCTATTTTCTTTTTAAACTCTTATTTATGTTAGAGATGAAATCTATCTCCCCACAGCTCAGCAATGCTATTTCTTTGCCGACATGTAACTGATAAAGGCACGTATAGCGGAAGCCCCTCGAGATTTCAGAATGCCTATCTAAGGAACAACTTCTTCTACCTCTTGTGGCAACAACAGTAGTAATGTTCAGTGAAGTGACATTTTCTTATGACAGGCCAAACCCTGCATCTCAGATGCTTCAAGGGCACCATCGCAAACTGTAAGATTTCCTATCCAGTCTGGTAAGTGGTTAAATATAGTGGAGAGGGAGCCACAGTGGCTAAGTCAAAGACAGACTAAGGAAGTGGACCAACCGATGTGGGTGGAGAAAAAAAGGGAAAAAAAGAAAAAAAAAAAGACGGCAGTAAACAGGAAACCAACCCTATGCCAAAAAGTACTTTGCAGTAGTTTCCAGGACTGAAAGTGAGACAGGGAAAGCAAGCCATAGACTTTGCATGCACGCTTGCAGACAAATGTGACAACGCAAGAGGCTGGCTCCAGGCTCCAGCTGTCCTTTGAAGAAGGTGGAAGCTGTAGGAGCCAGAGCTGCTATAAGCCACAAGCTCAGCAACCCGGCTGTTCGCACAAGAAACACGGGCCTTAAACGAAATGCCAGCGAAGTGAATGAACCCGCTTTGGAAGAAGGGCTAGGATCTAGCCAGGTTTCCTTCTCCTTTCTTCAGTTTGCCAGCACCTTGTCCCTTGGCTACTTTTGCCTGTGCTTATTCCTTTCTCCCCTCCCCACCCTGCTCAGTGAAGACCGACTTCTTTTCTAAACCAGCTTCGCCCACCCAGATGATGCGCAGTTACCTCTTGGAAATGTCCTAGTGTTACGCCACTCCTGAGGAAGAGTGGAAAATCTCCTTTCCTAAGCCACCAGCTGGCAAGTGCTCTAAGCACTATAAATAAGGTGGGTTTCTACAAGCAGCTCACGTTTTAAGGCACAGCAGCAATCAATGACCACAGGGAGATGGGTGGAGAAAGCACAGGCCCTGGCCAGGGTCGAGTGTGTGGTTTCTGCTCACATAGCGAAGTCGGACTGCACGTGCCTCAGAAACCAGCGTCAAAACCCAGAGCACCTACAGCACGTTACTGCCACCAGGATTAGGTGGCAGCCAAGCAGGAGGTTTCAGGACCACTTTTGCCACAGAGGACTAGGTTGCACTGTGCCAGCAGTCCCACTTCGGACATCTAAGTCATTTTTTTCAGAATCCAGACTTGACTCTGAAATGGACTTCATGGGGCCCACGTGTCATCCAGAGCAGAGGTGCCGTTTAGAAATTTTTCAGGAACAATAATCAGATGAGTGCACAAGGCCCAGCTCTCCAAAATAATTCTGATGCCCATCTGTGTTTGGTTTGGTTTTTTTTTTTTTAATGATCAGCCTGGCTGTTAAATAAAGGATACTATCACAAAATTGTTGTTCCAGGGATATTGGGAGTCGGGGTTGGAACTAAATAGTTCTCTTTAATGAAGAATAAAATTTTTCCTCAGCAATTTCATATAGCAATGCCAACTATTCTGGGTACCTACATTCTACAAGTACATTTGCATGGGGTGGGAGGGGAAGGAAGGTGAAAATCCTGCACCTAAACCCAAATTTCCTTCGAGCTAACTCCATACTACAGGAGCCTTGGCTGTGCTACTTTGGCCTCCTTGACTGACTACATAGTAATTACTCTGAATTAATAATCTCTCTGGATTTATGACAGATCATTTCTTAGCACAGTTTCAAAAATCAAAGATACCTGAACAATTTCTAAAGTTATACTCGAATTTTTAATTTAGTAAAGAAACTGTAAAAGTAGAAGCTTTTCAAAAAGGAGGAACTGATGGAAAAAAATACAACCCAGTCATAAATCCACATGTATTGCTTTTTCATGACATGAACAAAACACGTATTTATAAAAACAGATTGGGTCAAAGACTATTTTGGTATTTCAATGTAAAGAGAATACCCCAAAACATCTTTAATTACAGTGAGACTCTACTGTGAATCCTAGACTGAAATCATCTTGATGTGAAACTACAATGAAATTTGTGACACTACTGTGAAACCCAAATTTCCATTTTATTTGGCCAGAATACTCATCCTGCTTGCAACCTATGTGAATAGCTCACAATTCCATCACTTAATTAGCAAATCCTTGTACAAGAGATTTTTCCTGTGCACTAGTACATGCTTTTAACTATACTTCATAATTTGTGCAAATTATTTAAAGTCACTATTTCATTAGGAAACTTCCACAGTACTCCACATTCTTAACTCCACCGCAACCATCACTTTTATTTGTGAATCTGTCCAGATGATGAAACATGCAAATGGACCAACCCCTCCAACCTTAAAACTGCTTAAACTCAGAGATTAAAACATCATCTATAAAAGGCACCTTCCCTTCTAACAAGTTTCACAAAATAAACAGAAGAAAAATGCAGCAAAACCCATATGATTATCTAGATCTTTAATTGCTCCTAAAATGCAAAGTACACCATCATCAGTATCTTACCAAATAACTCTAAAACATAAATACAGAAAATACTTGGCTTAAGCACCAGTGATCTGATCAGTCCCCAAAATATAATGAGCATTGATAGTGTAACTAGCATTCACTAAATTGTCTGGAAGATGAGAAAATCTGAGGTTTGGAACAATGTCCTTCTTTGTCTCCCCACATTAGGACTCTTCCCTGCTGTAAATAAGGTATGTTGTAAGTATCACCATCACCATCATCAAAAAGAAAATATTTTCAATTGGTATGAAAAGACATATATGGTAAATAATGGAACGTGCTAAAATATGGTTGTGAAACTATAAAACAAATTATGAAGGCATTACATGGACAAGTGACAGCTCCCTCCTGCATTTCTTTGAAGTGCAAGAAAATCCTTGATACATCTGTCTGCTAAGAAACAAGCAGCACAGTACTGGAAATCATCAATTAGGTAACATTAATTATTTAAACTATTTATTCAAATCCCCTATTTGGATAAAGGAAATCAATTGCCTCATTAAACTACTAACTTGTACCTTTCTTGATGATTCCTTGGTTCTCTATAAAGAGGCTTTATTGCAGGGTAACAAAGCCAGCACCAAAAAGTATAAAAAGCTACTACTGCATTTAAGTTATATCAAAAGGCTACAAAGTCCTCTCAATAAAATAACAACTCACAGTTACATATCTATTTTAAAAGAAATCTAAGGATTCATTCCTTAAATATTTCACTAATGTTTTAAAGTAAAGTATCCTGAGATCACAAAAAAAATCCTCTCTTGAGTAGGTTGCTCTTGCTCAATTCAGTTAATTCACCAGAAGATGTACGACTGGAAATTGAGAGAACTTCCTCTGTATTTGGGGGTATATAGCACTAGACCTTCCTTAGTAGCTTTGCTTACCAGCATAAATTAATAGCATTTGTTCTACAGTCACCCCATCTAAAAGAACAGATTGCGCCTTGGAAGAATGAAAAAAGAAGGGGTTTCTTGTTTGCTCTTTTTGCTTGTTTGTTTTAAACAAAGGAGACATGCAATGAACCAGTGACTTCATCCCACTGCACGTTGTCTTTCGGCACTGATGTAAAGTCATCTTTAAAAGATGCGACATCACAGTCAAGATTTTTCCAGTCCGCAAAGACAGCCTTCTGTCTAAAGGATTTCACTCATTTTTAATGGTCCACATCTAAACTGTTTACAAGCATTTAGTTGGGATTAAGTAACATGAAGTTACAGGTAATTTAATCCTGTTCCTGAACATGTTTATCTTTGAAACTGAACTAATGGTGTGGGTATATCAGGCAACTAATGGAAGGCAGATCAAAGTATGACTAAAACAGAAGGAACTACCCGCAGTCATGCCCCTCTTCACCACAAAGTAAGGTCGCTTGTCCTTTGCTTTTACCGTGGTATAAGAAGGTGCCTCAGAGTAGCTGAACACTGTAAATTCACACGATCTTGCTTTTGTAGCCAGGTCTTTCATTTTCTAATTAAACACTCATTTAAATGCAATTGCTCCTCATTTCCATAACTATTCTTCCTATAAACTTCCTTTAACAATAAAGCCCGTTTATATTTGAAAAAGCCTTCCACCTCCCCCCTTTTTTTTTTAACTTAATGGCTGGCTCCTGCTTACGAACAACATTAACAAAACCCACTGTGGGTCAGACTCTACTACTGTAATCCTTTACTCAAAATAAAGTAAAGCCTTTTCTTTTCCCAAAAAAATTGTATACAAACTACTTGGTCTCCGTTGACTCTTGCAGAAGCTCAGGCAACCAACGTGAAGTGGAAATTAGATCTCAAACTTAGGGACAAAGACAGATTCTTCAACATCAAACAAGCAAGACATTAGGCAGGTACCTTAATGTGTATTAATGGCCAACGACTCCCTCACATAAAACAGGACATTACTACTGGATAAGAGAGAAACACAGACTAGAGAGACAGAGAAGCTGGTCAATCTTAAGCTGATAAAGTAGATATAAGAAGCAAGATATAAGAAGCTTCTGTTTCTTCCAAGCTGGCAGACTGCATTTGAAATATATATATATATATATCTCATATTTTCCACTCGTATTAACTGTAGATTAAAGAAGCATCAAAAATGAGCAAACTGGGCTAAGAAGTTTGGATAATCCGCAATTGCTGCATTGGACTTGACAGCAGCATGTCATCTCAGGACTTCTGCACATTGTAAAAGCAAGCAAACAACTACCTATCTCTGCAGCCACAACATCAAAGTTTGAGGGTGTCAGCCCCTGAGTGTACAAGAGATCAGGGGTATTGAAGCTGTTACATTTGCACCATCACACAGGTGGGTTTTTACTGTCTGGACCAGTATCTTAGCAGAAGTTGTCAGGAAAAAAAAGCAGGAATAGAGTTGTTTTTCTCACTTTGAAACTCAATGACTACCTGTCTTAGAACAAGACGGAAAGGGGAGGAGAGGAAACCCTGCTGTCCTTCCATAGCTTCCCTCAAAACAAGGCACAACAGAAGACCGAGGAGTGCTCAGACATGAAAGACCCTGCAAGATGAAATTTAACAACGCTCCCTAATGTCACCCACTGTAATGATTTGAAGTGATCCATTTACTAAAATACCTTGTGAATTGACATTAAAGATATTTTTGACCTTCCTGTTTGCACCGGAGTCTATGACAATATTATCTTATAGCCATAGTATAAGGTGGGACAATCTATAGCTCCAAGACACTTTCAAATAAATTCAAGCTGAGGTGCTTTATTAGTATGAACACAGTTCTGCATGAACATAGCTTAGACAATGACCAGATGTAACAGGAAATAGAAACCAAGAAGACAAAAAAATAGGTAACAATACACCCTTCCATGTTACGGCACAGGCCCTCCCAGAGTACCCAGCCCACCACGACCCCACACAGGCACACTCTCAACCAGTGTCTTCACACCAGCACACTTCCTGGCAAGCAGAAGTCTACTGTAAGGACACTCTAATAGAAAACCTAATAAAGGGAACAACAGCACACAAGAATTCAAAACTTACCTTTTCCAAGATGAATTTGTTTAGATAAGGCATGTAACCCTGATTGGAAACGGGTCCTTCATCATCGTCCCTAAAGTGCTCCTCCAAGGCCACTGGATCGTGGGGAACTTTTAATACCGTGCACAAGTTGTGAGAAAGGACCTAAGGACAGAAGAGAAATCAGTGACACTGCTGTCGGCCTTAACTATGCTGCGATCCCTTCTGGACAGATCTGTGGCTCACAAAACCATACGCGAAGCGACACTTTCACGCCCGCCTAAGTTCTGCCCTGCAGATTTTTGTCAAAACCCAAAACATTACTAAAAAAGTTGGCTCTAGGGATTCAATGGTTTGAGACACACGTTTACAGGAGCAATGCCACCACAGACAGGTCCATTCCCACAGAAGTGCAAACACAGCTACAGAAGCCACCCTTCACACACATATACTTGTGAATTGGAATAGCAGGAGATGCACGTGGAAACACTGAAGCAGCATTTACAGAGTGAAAGTAGATAGCTACAGAAAACAACCACATGCAGCAAGCCTTTGAATCTATAAATATTTGCTATACAGTGAAAACCAGGAACAAAGTAAACAACTCAATATGGACCACTGGTTTACAAAGAAATCACCACTAAAATTAAATAATTATTTCTGTCATTTGCTTGCTTTTGGGCCGCTTCTCAACATTCACCCCATGTTCCAGTTAGCAAAGGAAAAGAAATATTATAGAAAGGGGAAGGCTCTAATTAGGCGTGCTTCTCAATTTTTTATTTTAAAAAGGTATTTGCATGAGTTATGTCAAGAGCTTAACACCCACGAGCACTCAGGTCTGTTCTTGAGAAGGGACCTTCAAGAAGAGGCTACACGCTTGATTAGTTTTAAGGAAGTACTGAGTTACTGAAAACTAACTGGCAGCCGATCTAGCTCAGCTTCTCCAACTTAGGCCAAGTTTTGCGCACACAAGCTAAGGCCTCGGTACCAACAATGGGAAGGCAGAAGGATTCCTGTGTCCCCAGCGCTTTCCTCCGAAAGGCAACGGACCATCCTTTCCATTGTTCACACCGTCTCGAGTCAGGTCAGTCCTGTAACACCCGCCTAGTGGGTATAAAACACACTGCCACTCGGGAGCCCTCTGCCCTTGGCAGGATGCAGTTAAGCCGCAGAAGAGCGTGTCCTGGCCAGAGGAACTGGGCTAAGGATTTAACTTCACATGCCCACAAGTGGTCTGTATTGAAAAAAGTAACTAAGAACCAAAGGCAAAATTATAGGTGAAACAAAGTTAGGCAGAAGTAAAATAGACTGCATCTTTTGCAAAGACATGCTGCTTTGTGGTTTTTTGGGGTTTTTTTAAAGTCTACAACTAGATGGCACAGACCGCAAAATTTTGGTGTATGTTTTACTTTATCACTGTGCAGCATAAATTAAAAAAAAAAAGAAAATTCAAACAAATGCAGAGAAAGCAGTAAAAAAATGTGCAGAAAATTTATAAGCAGGTCTATTTAGGTGAGCACACATAAAGCGGTTGAGATGGGTTAGCTGCAAAATAAGAAGTGCAAGTCTGAAGTCGTCAAAGTCTAGGAAATCAAACCTGTGCCACACACTTAAAATGTTTGGGCTGCACCCCAACCCCCCCAAAATAATGTTCATTTACTTCTCTTATGTATCATCCAGAGACTGCAGAGTCTAAGCACTAGTTAACATAAAATCCTACAAAGGTAGCCCAAGATGCAAGTTCAGTTCAGAGAAGAACTGCTCTCTCCAAAGTTAAAAATTCTTTTAAAAAGGCACACCTTTCCATGACAAATACCTATTTTCATTGCCATATACCAACGTTAAGCCACTGAAGCTAACCAGGTACAAAAGTTTAAGAAACAGAAAACGAGGAGCATAAGCCATATTACAACAAAAGCTAGATTTTCAGTAACAAAATAGTATTTAGCATTTCACACTACCCTCCATCAACAGTGTATTTTCCTTCAGTCTATCCTTATTTTTAACCACCACATCAAATCTTGAATCCATGTGATTTTACATATGGGGGGGAAAAACCCGTACTATCATGCGTGTTTCCCCTTCTATTTAAAGCTTCTGTTGTTATTTATAGAAGACTGAGGGATTCTTGAATTTCTGAGAGATAAAGATGATCTCAGTTTTCCAACCAGACTTTAGTTGCTTATTCTAAAAGCATAACTGATTTAAGCTCATTACCAAAATAACTTAAAAATCTCACTGAAATACTTTCTCGTCATGTCCTTTCCACATCTTTCTCCTTTCCCCTTTTTGGCCTTCTTGCTGTGCTTGTGTTGTCAGAAACCTAGGTGGTTTTTCACATCAAGCAACCGATTTACCAGGAAAGAATTCCACTTTCAATCATTTTCTAAGATGTGCCTTATCTGCCATCTCTCCTGTGCCAGTGCTCTCTTTTCATAACTCAGGAAATTCCTCGGCGCCTGCCAAAGCCTGCCATTCTCTAACGCGGCCAAGCGCCAGCTGAATTCTTCAGTTGCAGGGTAAGCCTGAAAAATTCTGAACGAGGTCTCATTTTGTTTTGTTCTCTCAAATCACATTATCTGGACCATGATATACTCGTTAAAATAAGCGATCAATTTTTTAAAAAAAACCGAACCAAAACCTAGATGAGTACTAGCTTAACTGGGGTACAAAAAAATCGCCTTGCCTTGCAGAAGCTCCGCCAGCCATGAGGATGTTTTGCACCAGTAAGGATTATTCCCCCTGTGCCCACAGGGTTGCTAGGCAGCTTTTTCTTTCAGTACTTATTATGCTTTGGATGCCACGTTTAACAATCTACCTTCATGCCAGAGCCGACTCCTCAACTCCTACCCCAGCCCAGAGACTCATCTCTGCTGCAGCAAATGGGTTCTGCGGTGGTCCCCAAGCTGCAGTCCACCGGACAGTACAAGCGGTCTGCAAAGGGTCCACAAAACCAGTGCACTGGTTGCACAATTTCTCTATTTTCAGTGAAAAGTTTCATAGGAGAGATGCCTAGTGGTGCCCAGGGAATACTGAAGGTGGTCTGCTCTCGGTTAGAAATAACTGGATGAAACAAGCACGCCGAACACCAAAGGTCGTTACAGACTTTGAATTTACTTTCTTTATGGCCAGACTCGTGCTGCTTTACCTGTAGTGCAGATCTCCAGCCCAGCTCTACTCCACCACTGCTGCTCCCCTCTGTGCTCCCATTTTCCAAAACACTGATCTTCCAAAACTGTAAGCGCTTGTTGGATTGTTACCATCTGAGTAGTTCCATTTAACCTCGTCCATAAAAGTGATCTGTATTTCTAAAGGGGAAAGGAAGCATCTGCTAGACTACTTACTGCTCAGCGACGAAAAATTGGCCCAGACGATAGCAGGAGCATTGCCAAGGCAGACTAATCCTACAGCATCTATTGTCACTCTCTTCAGTACTTTCTTCTTTTTCTTTTCCATCTTTCAGGGGAGTCTTCTCCATCTCTTTTTAAGGTTTTAAAATGTTGGCATTGCAAATCCCTACAGCTCCATTCAGCAGCTTCATGTGAATTCATTCCAAGACATTCTTGGCTCATCTCTCCCCGACATCCATGTCAGCAGCTAACCAGCCAAAATAAGGCTACTCACAAGTACGTTCTCCCTTCCTTTTTTGACCAGTGTGGAAACCAGCCTCGTATATGCCCCGTGTCACAGGCACAAGGTGTTTGCAACAGGGTACAGTACAGCTAAAGCATACAATTTCTTGCATCACAGCATCTCTGAGGTACAGCTTTCTTAACCGCTCAGGTAGCAAATGCTCCATTCAGAGTTTCATTTATTTAACACCAGGGTTACTGCAGCAACCTCTTTCACAGCCTCCAGCAGCTCAAGTTTCTGACACTAGCGCCCTTTGCCCACATCACTTCTTTTCCTTCACTTGCTCCCTTCTCCCTTGGGCACTCACAGACCCCTTATCCACATTTTCAACAACCTCACCCTTTCTATTGCCTTCATTATCAGCACATCCCCTTTGGCCCCCAATCACATACTGGTGTCAGCCTGCATCTATTCAGCTGCTCAGGGAATTGTCTTTCTGCCCTATGGCTTCCAGCCCTCAGGAAGAGCTCCCAGAAAACATTCTCCATCTACTGCACCTTTCTTCTACATCTGCCTTGACAGCCAGTTGATAAAATCCCAGGGACAAAAGTTAAACAGGCTGCTGATGCACTGGCAGCTGCTCCTCTCAAGCACAGTATCGTGGCCCCATCATTTCCTAAGGCTCCCTCTTGTAGTCTACAAGCTGCCTTGCTTTGCCAGCTCCTCTAGAGGAGAAGCATCCCTCCCCTCACGCCATACAGACACGATTCCTCCTGGCTACCTGATACAAATGTTTCTGAGCCCCATTAATAACATTATAGTACAACTCTCTCATACTGACTCATAATGACTAATTTCCTACCATCCTTCGATGTTGTACAAAGTCAATTGTCCGGCTGGGGTCCTGCCCACTGGTCACAGGCTCTCAACCTTTCCAGTGCCTTGCTACATTGTTCAAGGTCTTCCTCTCCATTTGGACCATCCCTCCTGCCCTTGATTACACTATTCTTCCTCTTCCCACTGGCCACTGACTTTCCTATACAGGCAAAATAAAGATAAGTGTTAACAATCCTATAACATCCTACATATGATCAAAAACGAGTTTAAGTTTTCTAAGCCCAACTAGTAACTTTGGCCACCTACATATTATGGGCCCAAATGAGACCATATTTTCGCAAGGTGCTCACCGTCCATGTCCTGCAGATAGCCCAGGAACTCAAGCCCTTGAAAATCCACACGGAACTAGCACACAGAACAGAACAAGAACAGCCAAATACCCTACAGCCTAAGCAGAGACAAGTCCCAAAGCAAGGTAAGGAAAAGCTTCCAGAGAGACTGTAACAACTAATTGGTATACACTCCTTCCAAGATCCTATCACACACATACTACAAGGAATAATGCTGGCTGCTAAGTGTAACTACATTTTCAACTACGGTGTTTCAAGATCTGGATGAAAAGCAGATTGAATGTTGGCACGTCACAGATAATAACTCTGATAATAACTTAATTTTAAAATTGCAGATTGGAAGAAAAATGGAACTGAATTTGAACATAGGAAAGCAAGTATGTGCATGTAGCTGGTGGTCGAACCACAACAGCAACCATTAACTGCAAACATAAACCTTACACATCAGCCTTTCTGTATCAGTGTTTGAAAGTGCTGGAACACACTGACAAAATCATGGTTGTGTCCATACTTACAGGTGTAATTTAAGAACAGAATACACAAATATTTCTGCTGATGTAGAAAAAAGGGTAAGATCTGCAGTCACCATAACGGCAGAACTTTGGAAGATTACTAGTTAGACACAAAAAAATAAATCAATGCATATTGGAAGAAGATAATATTCAAAATTACACAGAGAACTGATTTGACTGTCTCTTCTCTCAGCAGCTCAGAACACATACAAAACAAAAGGATAAAAGACATCTAATAAAATCCTTATTACTGCAAGCAAGCCCTAGTTTCCCCTCCAAGCATTTGCCGCTTCTCTGTACTACAGAACAGACCCAACTCACTCATCTCCATCTCTTTGTTCTAGATGTATTAAAACCAATCTCTGATGCAAACTCTTCACTGTAGGGCCTTAGCTACATCACACACATTGTTTTTTCTTGCAGTATTTAATGAAAATTATTTATTTTTACAGGAAGCTCAAAGATCACTTCTAGGGAGAGAAACTAGAAATCACTCTCTTTAACAACCACGTTATACTTAAGAGTTTCTGTGCAACATTATAGCAATACCTTATACCAGATTATACAAGGCAAAAATCCATTGTCTGGAAGTTTTCTTACTGAGGAGGAAAGAGTTCAGCAAGTTACAGCATTGTATACTGTTCCCAGAAAAACAAATACATTTTTATCAATTTTTTTATAGAATAGGAGTTTCACTAAAACATGATATTCTAACGCCACAGATCTCTACTAATCTGTTCACCTTCAAACCTCATCTCTCCATTTTATAGGGGCGCTCTATCTTCCTCATGGTAATGCAGATGAGAAATACTGCATTGTGAAATATCTTCTTAGTACAACACGCCCCTAAATCAATCAGACAGGAACTTTTGTTTCACTGTCCTGTCTACTCCTGCTGCTGCATCAATGCGGGGCCGCCCCATAAGGTACACCATTCCTCCCTGGTAGGACTATCGGTCTGACACTACATTCACCATTTGCCACAAAAAGCCTACAGAAGAAACTCTCTACCCTTTCTCATGTTTCCTGGAAACTAACTCTTGGTGGCCATAGGAGAAGGCAGCACTCTCGTTTCAGACCTATTTCTGCATTCCCAAATCCCACAGTTAACATTTCCCTCAGTAGTCTGTATCATAGACAAAGCTGCACAGATCAATAAAGACTCACTTCTTTCCATCCCTCTCTCACAGGCATATGGCATAAAACACAAAACCTGTTTAGGAAGATATTTGGTAGGTAACGGGCCGCCCAGAGAGGTTGTAGAGTCTCCTTCTCTGGAGACACTCAAAACCTGCCTGGATACATTCCTGCTCTGGCAGGGGGGTTGGACTAGATGATCTTTCGAGGTCCCTGCCAACCCCTAACATTCTGTGATTCTGTGTAATGAGGGGACAAGCTTTATTTCCCCTCCCCTTTTTATTTTTTTACCTTACTTACTCCTTACTTACAGCCAAGCCATAGAAATCCACCAGCATCCCGGCTGCTGCTTTAGCCATTGAATTCACCCCAGCACCTGAGAGACCACAAGAGCTTCTTCACCGGCCGGCCCGCTGGCGCTTGCCGAGACACACTTCCCGGCTCGCTGCACCGAGCATACACATCGCGGCAGCACGCACAAGGCCTGGTAGCGTGAGGGGAAAATAGGATTCCTTTAAAAAGCAGGCCAATAAAAAAATACCTCTCCACAACCTACTTCAGTTAGCCCTGCAACACGAGTACTCGCTTTCATGACACCATCTGTGAAAGACCTGGGACCTGCACACATCTTGAGCTTGAACAAACAGCCGGCTCTGGCCTCCTGCCTGACTCCTGCCCCACCGTCACCTCTGGCCGAGTAGGGCTGTTATCTCACGGCCTGATCGCCCCGAGCAAGAAAAGGAGAAGAGGAACGGGCAGCTTGCATCACACTGCATGTTGTGGATGCTTATTACATAATGCTGAAAAAAAGTCCATTAGTTACCAAACGCGCTTGGAAATACCGCCTGCCGCACGGCCACTCTCACTTGTTAATCTCACACAGGGCACAAACTTCAGCAAATTGCTGCAACCCACACAACTCCAGCACTCGATACAAGGACCTACAGTCTTAAATGTCAACAGGTGTTGCGTTCGTATTCAAAATATTTATTTAGTCAGATTCCTGCTATTATTCCCAGGCCAAGACAGTCTCATAAAGCAGGGCCAAGATGGGATCGGATTCAGCAAGCTGCCTGAAAGCTCTTTTAAGAGCACAAACATTACTTCAGCATATAAGCTAAGGAAAGAATGGCACAGTTGGAGCCTCTTGACTAATTCTCCTGTTTATATCCAAAAAAGAGAGCACTGTGGAACCTTGCTCTCCCCTTGGCAAGCAATGAATTTCTCTTGGACGCAGCCAGCCCCTATAGATGGGACCTTGTGGCTACCCTACAAAAGAATTTGGCCAGAAAGCGTACCAAGGACACGCGATTGAAAGCAGACCAGAAGTACAACAAGGGTTTGTGCATCGACATCTCGGAGGGGACAAAGCTCTTGCCTGGGCAGAATGAAAATAAGCCTCCTCAGGGGTGAGGAAGGGCCTGCATAAGCCTCCCACGGGACGGAGTTGTCCAGGAGCCACAGCGGCTGGCAACGCCGTGTGATGAACGACAGCCCCAACAGAGAAAACGCAGTTCCTGGTCCCCAAGCGAGCTTCCAACAGGCGGCCATGTCCCCTCGTCCAACCCCGAGCGTGACCACCTCGGACAGGCCCCGGACCCAGCGCCCCCAGGTGCACCGCGGAGGCGGCCGCTGGGGTCAGCACGGGGCCCACG
>VWZK01013560.1:12061-33944 GCA_013396935.1 Baryphthengus martii | reverse complement strand
TTCTGGACTGATGAAAGAAGGCCTACATCTGATTATGTAAGACAGCCACACTGGATGTGGGGCTTCTAAGTTTGAAGAAAAGACCACTTACAGATAAAAAAAAAGATTAAAAAAATAAAATCAACAATTACATTTATTTCAAAAGGTTCTTATCTGTAGATATTAAGAGATCTGAAGTATTGAACGGGCTGTTAGAATGTCTTTCATTCGGAATATTATTTTCTGAAAGCAACCTGATTTATAATACTTTTTTTCAGGTAAACCTGAAGCTAACTCTACAAATATGGAAAAGGAGCTGATCTTTGGGTAGGGGCAATCTTTATCTGCTACACTCTACCCTTTCAACAGCAATTTTGGCACTAAAATATTTGTGTGATTTTATACGATTTATTCTCAATTGATAAAGCTGACTATAAAATGTATCCTCGACTTCAAGAAAGACAATCCTGAACTAAATGAAATTCAAACCAAAACAACTTTGGCCTTGAGAAGTATCATGGGTGACATGAAATAGTGTTTGAGGATGTTTGCACATCCTCAGTGTTCAAACGGTCTTTACATTAGGTAGAGACCTAGGAATGTAATTTGCCTAAATATTCTCATCAAAAGATATGTGAAATGCCCTAGGATATCTGAGATAGGACAGAACTTATGGCAGACTCACACCTTTATGGAAAGACTGCTGCAGCTCAGATCTATGTGAAGGCAACTGATCTGAGCCTCTATCTCCATTTATTGAAATGGGAACTTTGATAGATTGCTCTGTAGGGCAAGCCAAGTGTAGGTAATTTAACCTGAGGCTCAATCCCACTCTGCAGCAGCAGGAGTTGCTCTGTCTGAAAAGAGATACATAGGTATTCAAATTTGGGTTCTCTTGAGCTAAGAAAAAATGAAGCACATACCAAACAGGTAAACACCAGCAAGATAAAAGTAAACTGAGTGCAGTTTAATTGATTGTTCTGATTTCAATGTGACAAAGCCAGTATTGGATTTTCATTAAAATTAAAGAAAGAATGGCAAAGGTTGCAAACAGTTCAGAGCAATAATACACCCTCATTACCAAATCCCTTTTATATGTTTAACCATATTCATTTAGCATTCAGTTACAAAGAACAGCAGAGTTCTCTCGAACCTGTCACCAGTGATTTATTAAGTTCATTTTATATTCATTTGTTTATGGATCAAACATGGGGAAGAAAAACTCAACAGTATTGAATGCATTTAACAACAACAAAAAAGGAGGACTAGGTATTTAACCACATCATACTAGATTGCATGTTTTAGGAGGAAGACAATAATTAAATTTAAGCACTGGTTTGAGCAGGGATAAATGCTCTCTGCCTCTTAAATGCCTCTGAAATCAATATGCCTATTTAGACTGAGATAATAGTTCCTGAAAAAGACATGGCATCTTCTTGGTGGTGGACTGAGGTTTTGCTGTATGTGTGGTTTGAATAGCAAAAAGTTGAAATCAGTTCTGTGGAAAACTGATTTCCTACATGCAGGTAACAGACATCAATGAATCAGATATTGTGCATGCCGGAATCATCCCTTGGCTAGAGAAAAACACAAATCAGTGTCTAGAAATGTTGAGTCTCACAGCTACTCCCAAAGCACTTCTGTCTCATACTATTCACTTCAGAGCAGCAGCTGTAAAAACTGCTATACTACCACTACATACCGACAGCAAAATTTATGAAAATTCATGAAAAGATGTTCTTAAGTTTTACAAGGATTTGGATGGCAATGAAAAATACAGTTCTTGAAGAATTTAAAATTTTCATTACTATTTCAGCTTGAAAAAAAGTATAGATTTTACTTGAAATGTCATAAAATGACAAAAATCTAGACATTGTGTAAACTTTTAATTAGAAAAAATATTCAAGATTTTTTTTTATTTCCTTATATGCTTGGCTCCTCAGTGCTGCAACTGAAAGAGACTCCTAGAGGAAAAATGAACTTGCAGCTACAAAGAACCATCCTCTCTAGCAGAAGTTGATGATGTGGACACACCATTACTGATACATGTCTTCAAATATTTCAATTTACCAATTAGATACTATCACATTGTATTTCTTTTGTTCATGGGTAGACTTTTATTTCCTTGGTTTCCTCTTGGATATATGTTTTCTGCTTAAACTGCAACTATAAAAACAATGGGACATCAGAGCTGCTTTTGGCATTATGAGATTATTTTTCCTGTTTGGGTTATGTTTACAGATTTCACATGATGTTTCCACTGAGACATTACCGAAATGCAATCCTCTCAGCAATGACTGAACAACACTTTAAACAAATACTATTTATAAGGTAAATAATTTTAATACACTGCCTTTATTATTTTTCCATCTTCACTACTGCACAGAGTTAAATTTGCATTCAATTAGAAAATAAGTAGATATTCTAGTATAAATATATGGGTATTATAAAACTAATATAATAACAAGTCATTAAAAATACCTTTCATAATAGGCTGAATTGAAACGAGCATGTGGGAACCTTGTTAAAAAAAAACGCAACTATTTTCAGTGGGAGACAAGATTTGACATAGGGACAAAACAGCCACTCCCTGACTAGCAAAAATGGTCTTTAGGCTGTATGTTGGAAACTCAGAATATGGTTATAAATTCATGCTATTAAGGAAAGAACATCTTTGAACTATCTCTAAAGAAAACACTGCATTAATTTTACAGTAGATGCTCATATATATCTAGACTTTTCTCCTGTACCACGTAATGTAACAGAGAAAAAGCAAAATTACCCTGTAGTCGGTCTCTAAAAGAAATTCCAGATCACTCCTATGTGATTGCCTAGTATGTCCTTGTGACATTTTGGGTGTGATTGCGAACCAACCAACTCACATCTCTATCCACTCTGAAACCTCCCCCTCTCATTATATCAATACTGAGATTGCTATTTTTTTTCCTCTTTCCATCATCCCATATGTGAGAAAAGCAAAGAAGAAAACATCAGTTATGGCTTCCACAATTCTGGGCAATGATTTTCATCTGCACATGCTTGGGAGTGTCGCTTTATTTTAAATAAATACCTGAGTCACAATGTTACTATCTCAAATACATTCTAAGTTGTTGTTAGAATTATTCAGATATGTCCTTGTTTGAATGTATACCTGTGGCTTTTATCTCTGTATTTCAGTGGGATTCATAGCTCACAATACAGTCATATGTAGTGTAATGCTTTATTAGTGTCATAAATTCTACAAACAGGGAAAAGGACTTCAAAGAGCAACTGCTAACAGCACAGAACTATAAAAAGAATGTTATGTATTCTTGCTGTTTATCTCAGTTTGAATTGCATTGTGACAGAAAACACTCAGTGATTAATTTGAAAAGAATGAGACCTCGTGGGGAAATTATATTTTTACTCACTCAATGGAAAAATGTACAAAAAATAAAAAGAATGTGAAAGTAAATACATATGTAAAATTTATATTCTTCAAAATATACAAAAATACAGTATGCAATGTTGTGAAAGCACAGAAGTATTTTAAAATAGAGATCATAAGAATAAGTATTTGCTTACTTCATGAAAAATGAACAAGGTATGCATCATTTCATAAAAAAACCAAAAGGCTTAGGTTAAACACAGAAAGTGTGGAGAATATGCTGGTATTACAGATGTTATGCAATTCAGTCATTAGAAATAAGATGAGCAACGACAGATTATAAACTCAAACTCAACAGGGAGTACTCACATAAGAATCTAGGTAAGATTAGGTAGAAATTTTAACTATAAAGGAATATGAGATTCACACCTGGAGTCTGAATAAAATAAGGAGCATAGTTACAGCTTCTCAGACTGTCAGATATAAAAGATCTATAGAACTTCCGTTGTTTTTAAGGATGCTGCTGAAGTCAGTTCAATGAAGTGTTAACCAAATTCTTTTAAGACAGATTACAGGTTTCTGGGTAACAGCATTGGTCTTTAAAACTCTGGCTGATGTTGTGCTGGTGATGACATAAACACTTTCATATTCAGCAAGTTTTCTGACAGTATTTCTAGCGAAGTTTCTTTCACTTGAGGAGTTAACAGTTTTAGCTAACACTTCAGTAGTTTGTGACCACACACTCATAAATAATTATAACTGAAAAATGATTTAACTCCCATAATGATATTTCCCATAGTGCACAGTCCCTTCTGTATTTGCTAAATTATCAAAGTATACTTAGCAAAATTTGGGGTTGCATTAATTTTTCTGCATTTCAATAACAGCATTAATAATGAGGTAATGTTGAGAGATATTTTGGCTAGTATCTTCAAGACTATATGTGGTTGGTAATAATTTGTGTCACCCAAGGAATTCTCTGTTTCTTTGACTGTGTATACTGGTTTTGGGATATTTTGTCCATACAATTGAAATTGTTATCACAGAATAATTAAGTCAGTTAAAAATGAGAATCCAGGACTCTGCTCAGTTTCAAGCGTGCATTTATCGAGTAGAATTTATCCTGAACAGCTTAGCATGTTAATGATTTTTTTGCTAATGATTTTATGTTATCTACAGTCAACTTAGTGTAGATAGTCAAGGTCATTGACACTTGACACTGGAATGCAGAATAGCTCGGCTCGTGATCAAATATTCCCACAACAAGCCACATTATTAGGTTGTCAGTAATTATACACTCTCAACGTCCACATTTTGCTTGTCCTGAGTTGCTCTTCACTGCCATTGTGTGAACAAGTTTAAGAGTACTCAGCTCTTGGGTGAATTTACTTCTGTCTCTATATGCAAAATGTTAAATTCTAGCCCAAATTAAACCGTGTGTAGATGAGAAAATATATTCTCAGCATGTTAATCTAATATGAACTTGAAATAAACCCAAACATAGATCCAGGGACTTTAAAACAAACTAACAAACGAAACAACAGGCAACCAACAAAACCCCCCTAGACTATTTGGGTTCTGTCCTAGCTGCAAACTGGATTTAACTATACATTGAAAGGTAACTTCTGTTCAAAATATTGGCTAATTCACACTGTCCTCAAAATCAGTATCTTAGTACAGATAAGACCTAAACTCTCCTCATCCTCCCATCTCTGCGCATATTTTCTTTTTTTTCCCCTCAAGAAAGAAAATTTCAGAAACCCAGCAAAGACAAACTCAACTTTTTTGCCTTCTTAATTGGAGGTGTGTGAGGGACAACAGCATATGGACTGTAGTACAAAAAAAAAAAAAAAAGGAACATTATTAAAACTATGTTGCCTGCTGCTAACCTGATGACATTAGTGGCCAAGCACTCTGCTTAATGAACACGTTTATTTGGAATTCATGCCTGTAGCATCAGGAAACATTGATTCCTTTTTCCAAAGCATTAACCAAGATTGCAAGAACAGTAGTACAGAATTGTTATTAAAAAGAAACATGGACATGGATGAATAGGTGATGACTTATGTGGAATCTAAATTGATTTTCTACATTATATTTGGAATTTGTCATCCATTTCTTGGTTTACTTTTAGGTTGCATACAAAACTGCTTTTCAGTTATAAAATCACGGAGTCATTCTGGTTGGAAAGCAACACAAGGTTTCTAGTACACCTCCTGACCAAAGCAGGTTCAACACTGAATTCAGACCAGATTGCTTAGAACTTTCTCTAGTCAGGTTTTGAAAACCTCCAAGGACTGATACCTGACAATCTCTCAGGGCACTCTGTCTCAATACTTAATTATCCTTATAGTGATTTATTTTTACTTTTTTTTTTTTTTTTTTTTTTAATAGAACCTTTGTTGTTGTAATCTATGACCAGTGTCTTGTTTTCCTGCTTCACAACACCTGTGTTGTCTGGTCCTGTCTTCTTAATAACCTCGCCATACATACTGGTAGACTGCTGTTATGTATCCCTGAAGAGGACTGGAATCTGAGCCTCTCCTCTCAGAGTAAATGCTCCAGCTCCCAGACAGATTAGGGGCCCTGCTCTGAAATTGCGTTAGTTTGTTGGTATCTTCCTTAAATTGTGGGGCCTGAAATTGCTCGAGTTTGTTCGTGTCTTCCTTGAATTCTGGGGCCCAAAACTGGATACAATATTCCAGATGCAGGTGTCAAGTAAAGTGTGAAGTAATTAGTGTCAAGCCAATCCTGCTTCCACCTCTTCTCTACTGCTTTTTTGCATCAGACTTTGGTCACTTGTTTTCCTGAACATCAGAGTGGACAGTTATCTCTGCTTGGACGAGGCTGCTCTTTAAGATCTGTCTGGTATGTTGAGCTCCTTTATCCCTCAGAGCTCCCACCACATGCCCATACCTGTCAGTTTCTTGAGAAAACTGAGGTCTGATGTAATCCTGGCAAGTAGAAGCTGCTCTCCAATGCACCTGATCTACCGCTTGGGGGATCTGTTAAATACTTATGTCAAAGAGAGTAAGAGAATCCCTTTGGAAAAGTATTTTAAATATTTATTGGCTTTAAAGAAGTCTTGAGTCATGAAGCATTTAAACGGGGAGGTTTATCCTTCTGATCATCTACTCGTAGCTGGATACACAGAAATGTGTATCCAGCTGAGACCGATCTCCTCAGGCAACGCAAGATAGTGCTAAGTTCATGACTGGCACAGCAAGATCCTCCTCCCACCTCCAGTATGAAAATCAAACTCCATTCATGGGTCATTTAATATCTGTGTGCAGAGATAAATATATTTTAAGCATCACTGAGCCAAAATCTTAAGTAACAAAATTTCCTTTCCATTTCAGACAGCCTCAATCTCTCCAAACTTGCATTATGCACATTTTATTATGGCTAATAACTGCAGCTGCAGGTCACAAACGATTAAAATAAGCCTCAGTAACTTCCAGTTCATTAAGGCAACCAAAGTACCAGAAAAATATTTGGCTTCTTCACAAGCCTTAGACACTCCTAAAGTTTTTTTTTGGCTTTAAACTCCAGCTAGTATTAAGAAACTATAAAACAACCTCTTAATTGTTCATTACTGTGTTTTAAATAATAAAATATGCATATGTGTTCTGACATAAACGTATATACATAGACACAAACACACACATTTACCTTGATAATCCTTGGTTTAATTGAACAACTAGTAATTTAGAAGACAAGTTTCCTTGTAATCTCTCATTTGAATTTGGTTCAGTTTGAAGTAGGTTTTAAATTATGTGATGTTATCTGTGCTATCATCAGGTATCTAAACTCACAGAAGATTCTTTTGCAAAGGAGAGGAAGAGAGAAGTAGAAATACTGAAGAACAAAGAAATTTATCTATACAAAAATTATTAGTTAGACCATATAGATATTGTAATGTCAGTCAAAAAATCCGCAGCAACTGTATCTGACGAGTGTTAAAGAGGTATGGGCTTGCATATTTTTTTCATTTACAGAGAGTAAACGATCTTTTTTTTTTTTTCCCAGAAATGTGAGCTGAAATTTGAAATAAATGCAACAAGTAGGTAAGCACAGAGCAATCCTTATGCTTTTGCAAGGAGAAGAAAATTTGCTAAGTTCTTTTCTAAACGCTAAAGGAATCTTGTTATCACATGATTACATACTTCCCAATCTGTCACTCCTGACTTCCTCATTTAAATAACAGTTGCTTATAGGTGATATAGTCACATGTTAGAAAAAAACTCTAATACTGACAAGTAGCTGTTTGTCCATTCATGAAATTTTCATTTGAATGTGAATCAAGTCATAACGTTAGATTTTCAACATAAAGTTTAAATAAAATCAGGATTTTTTAATCAGTGGTCTGTGATTCATTACCTTCACATCTGAGAAGGATTGAAATAAAAGTGGTTATTTTATAGCAGGATGCCTCTGCTGCTGTATGTAAACCTATATAGTGGAATATGTTTGGGTTTTGGCGAAAACACAGTAGAGTTTAATGAATTCCCAAGACGCCTACAGAGTGCTGTGGTAATTTTAAATAAACATAGGAGTATCTAAATGACTAATGGAAATAACAAGATGCATTTTCAAATCGTCTTCTAATATAAAAGAATGAAAAACTTTGTAAGGGGCTGCTAAATCACAAGATCTTGAGAAATAACCCTTGAACTTGTTGTCATATGCTACACTATAGAATCATAGAATCAGAATGCCCCAGATTGGAAAGGATCTCCAAAGGTCATCTAGTCCAAACCCCCTGCAGTAAGCAAGGACATCTTCAACTAGATCTGGTTGCTCAGAGCCTTTTCAGCACGGGGTCTCTTTTCAGCATTTCCAGAATCAAATAATGTTGCAGGAAAAAAGGCAATAATACAACGCTGTATGCTGCATTTTCCTCTCCTGCTAATTAATACTAAGTACCCCTTGTTAAGAAGTTCGCAACATGTAATGGAAAGAACATAAACTGTTCTGAAATGCTCGTAAGAGTGCTAAAACTTGCCGCACTATGAAAATTAAGGTGATAGAACAAGCGACACTTCATGTGCTATCAAAAATGAGTTTTCAAATTCAGGTAGATGGTCTTGGTACACACATACACAAGAAATCTGGTATTTCTGTTTTTTTTTACCATAGTGAAATATAGAACACTAATTTCAAGTTATGGTTTTCACTTTAATTAAGACTTTTAAAAATGTGGATGTGGTGGGTTAACCCTGGCTGGATGCCAGCTGTCCACCAAAGCTGCTCTATCACTCCTCCTCCTTAACTGGACAAGGAAGAGAAAATATAGTTAAAGGCTTACGGGCCAAGATAAGGACAAGGAGATCACTGAGCAGTTACTTACCATCACAGGCAAAATAAACTTGACTTGGGGAAATTATTTTAATTTATTACCAATGAAATCAGAGTAGGATAATGAGAAATAAAACCAAATCTTAAAAGCACCTTCCCTCCATCCCTCCCTTCTTCCTGGTCTTAACTTTACTCTTGAGTTCTCTACTTCCTCCCCCTCAGTAGCACAAGGGGACAAGGAATGGGGGTTGCAGTCAGCTCATCATGTGTTATTTCTGCTACTCCTTCTTCCTCAGGTGGAGGACTCCTCATACTCTTCCCCTGCTCCAGTATGGGGTCCCTCCCACAGGAGACAGTCCTCTATGAACTTCTCCAGCATCAGTCTTTCCAACAGGCTACTGTTCCTCATGAACCTCTCCAGTGTGAGTCCCTTCCATGTGGTTTAGTCCATCACGAACAGACTGCTCCAGTGTGGGTCTTTCATGGCATGGCAAGTCTTGTCAGTAAAGTTGCTCCACAGGTTCAGCCAAGCAGCCTCCTCCAGCACAGGGTTTCCACAGGGTCAGAGCTTCTTCTGGGTACATCCACCTGCTCCAGCATAGTGTTCTCCATGGGCTGCAGGGGGATAGCCTGTCTCACCATGGTCTTCACTACAGGCTGAAGTGGAATCTCTGCTCAAGTGTCTGAAGCATCCCTTCCTCCTTCTTCACTGACCTTGGTGTGTGCACAGTTGTTTCACATCTTCTCACTCCTCTCTCTGGCTACAGTTGTGCAGGTTTTTTTCCCCTTCTTAAATATGTTATCACAGAGGCGTTACCGTCACTGATGGGCTCAGCCTCGGCCAGCAGCAGGTCTGTCTTGGAGCCGGCTGATACTGGCTCTGTTGGACATAGGGGAATCTTCTAGCAGCTTCTGATAGAAGCTACCCCTTGTAGACACCCTGCTACCAAAACTTTGCCATGCTAACCCGATACACAGGATGTTCAGGTTTGAGTGAATTTATTAAGTTAAATGCTATTTCCAGCTCTGCTAACATTTATCAAACCATTTCTCAAATCTGGATCTCCTAAGTAACTGAACAGCTGCAGTAAGCACTTTGAATCAGATGTGGATCTGGTGGTTGAAGAACGGGCTAAGAGGGCTTTATCCTTCCCCACGCACCACCATCTGCTGCTTCCCTGCTGCAGCACTGTGAACTCACGCATTCGCCACATGGTGCGAGGCTGCTAGCCAGCTCCTCAGCACTGCCTGCCTTTGACAGAAGAAGAGAAAAGATATGGCACCGTGCAGTACACACGTCATCCCTTTTGTAGCTCTGTCAGACAGTGGAATGGTTCCGCTCTTTCATTTTGCTACATCCAGCCAGCCTTAATATTGAACACCTGGCAACTGGAACACCTTGTTACCTTTCTGTCCTCGGCTTCTTTTGCTGTGTCATTAAAGTACGCATTTTTTAGGATAGTTCTTTTTACCTTCAACTATTTTCATTTTTCCAAGACCAGCTATTTATGTCTAGATGACAAAGTAATTTGTCATCTTTTCTGGCTTGAATTTCTCCTTCAGGAAAATTAAGGAAGATTGCTAATAACATTTAATAATAAATAAGAAAAAAAAAACGAGTAATACTGATTTTAAATGACAATACAATATCCTCCAGTAACTTAAAATGTCCAGTTTATCCAATGCATACTTTCTTGAGATGCTTTATGGAGCAGGGTTTCTGGTATTCCCCTCTGCCTCCAATCCAGTTCCTTGTGAGCTACATGAACTGCTGTATACGTTTGTGTTTCCTAAATCATCACCAAACTTCTCATTCTATAAGCCGAAGTTCTCATAAGTATCTTCTCTGTGCTTCACCATGTCTGCCCTTCCTACCTGTGACAGCGGTGGTGGGCAAGACAGTAGTGGCTGGCATTCACACACAGGAAGAATCCAGCATTTTGGGAGACCCTGTTAGGGACCATCAAATTTGATGGCAAGTGTATCATGGCTGGTAGGCTACTTAAAGTTGGTTTACTAGTTTGGTCAGAGAAATTTTATTCTTTCTTTTTTTTTTTTAGAAGTGGCTAATGAGAAACTATTTGTTTTAGCTGTAAGAGGAAAAATGTGATCTCCTTTCTCTCCCCTTAAGTTTTATCACATGTAAATAGGCATCCAAATGACTTCAGTTTGGATTTTCAATCTGCCAAGAAAAATAGGATAAAAAAAATATAAAATAGTAAAGTAATGTTATTTTTTGTGGAATTAATGGTTCAGCTAACAAAAGATTAATTTCCAACAAAAATCTAAATTTTCATAAAGGAAAAACTTTTCTTAATGGAGGAAATAGGTTTTCAGTTATGGATGCTTCATTTTTGCAGCAATTTTAATATACAGTGAAGTTTGACAAAATAGTAAGATTAATAAAGCACACTGCAATGTCTCTCAAGCTTTTTCTATTCTAAAGCAAAAAAAATTCCTCAGAACTGTCACTGAAAAACAGGAACAAGTTATGCTGCACGTCAAATGGAGTACAGAATTTTGTTCTAATGTCATCCAGTAGAAATCTTGGTCTATATGTTTTCATTTGAACATACTGTGAATTAAATTTTGCACACAGCAGTAAGCATGTATAGTAAGTATCATTAACAGCTCCTATATGATTGCAAAATATTGTAAACTGTATATATACATCTTGTAAATTGTATATGTAAATTATATTTACTCTTGGAAGTAAACTGCCATGATATTTTACAGTACACTACATGATACGTAATCTAAGTTTAATACTCACCTTATGCTACTCTATAGCATGGCAACAACACTTTAGGAGAGGTTTCTGATTTAGTGTGATCTTGAGATTAGAACAGAGGAAAATAAGAGACATCATAAACACTATACATCTGTTTTATCAATTTACTGGACAGAAGGAAATCAGGTGTTTACCAAATCAGTACTTCTGAGATGAAACAATGCCTTAATAAATCAATTAAAACATTGCAGCTTATTTATTTCTTACAAGTTTTCTTCCCAACCTTAGTCCAATATTCTTTTAGATTTCCTAAAACAGTCCTGTACCTATTAGTCTTGTTTTCCCTACCAATGGTTGACAGAGTTCATGATTTATTACTGCTATTGTTGCTTTTTTTTTTTATCACAGATTGCTGTGCAATGACAAGTATCAGTCTAGAGCACAGCATGAAGGTTCATATTTTTACTTTTTTTTATAAACAAATTGGGGAAAGAAAATTGAGATTGCTTTTTGTCAGCAAAATCTGTTTATGGTTTGAGATTTGTACAGTATACATGAACCTTAGTTTATTAAATTATTCTGCCTGGTATCTCTTTCTCCAGATAAAATAAGATTATAAAATCTAAACTCTGGTGGGTTTGTCTTTCTAATAATAATTTAGCTAAGAACAAAAAAAAAAACACCTTAATTTTAATCTTAAATAAATGAATAGGCCGAAGTTCAGTGTTCAGCTCAGCTACACCGTAATTACTTTTTATCTGATGTAAAATCTGAAAATATAAATATTATCTGTCTCACAGGAAAGAATCTGGATAACTAACATATTTTATTCTAGAAATGTAACGTATAATTTCTCTCGTGACATTTATGATGCTGATTTTCCAATCACTGCACTTCATGTTAAAAAAATACCCCAAAAAAATCAACTCTAAGAAAGAAATCACCCATTAAATCCAAGGATCAAAGCACTTGTTGTATTAATTCAATTACATACAGAAGTAAGTCAAAATACTTGAATACTCTTCTTCAACTGGACCTGGAACGGTCCACAAACAAAATACAAGCAGGAGTAAATCTAATATCATTTTAGAATTGACTACATTTTGAGAAGGTCTTGTAAAACTTTCAGCATCACATATCCTAAGGGTATAAAGATAATATACATAATTTTACATGGTAAAACAAGCAATATATTCTTTGTGGCAATCACAACAGTCACAAGCTTTCTATATGCTCCCTATTGCCACTGAATCCAGACTATTTTCTGTGGTTTGTTCCGACGTTGTTTAACCTGTAGCAAGGTGCTGGAGGTACCACTCTATCAAATTAAATACAGAAAGGAAGACAAGCAGGTTAAAGACAGTTAGTCTCTTTTAGTATCGCACCAAACTAGATACAAGTCTGAAAATTATTTATATTCTTTCCTGTAATCTCTTTTTATTGCAATTTTTTTATTTTAAAGAATGCAGCAGGAATGACCGTCTAGAAATATGCACGTCCTGAATTTGGCTAGGATAGGGTTAATTTTCCCAAGAAGCTAGGAAGGGTCACAACCAGGATACCCCACAGAATCAGCCAGTGGGATATTAGATACCACAGTGACCTTATGCCCAGCATATAAGGGGAGGGCTGGACAGGGGAAAGCTGTGTGATTGGAGCAAGCTGTGGCCAGCAGAAGGGTAAGAAGTGTTTCTGGGGTGGTGAGCCGTCCTGTTGTATATTGCTTATTTTATATATTATTTCTCTAGTATTATTGTTATTAATGTGGGGGCTTTTTCCTCACTTTGTGGTGTTCTATTAAACTGTCCATATTTCAACTTATAGGGTTTTACCTTTTTCTTCCATTTGTCCATCCCATCCCACCACGCAGGCTTGGGGGAGGAATAAGTGAGCAGCTGCGTGGTGCCCAGTTGCTGGCTGGGGTTAAAACATGAAAATGCATCAGGATTAGTGAGAGATTTGAGATGAACATGTATATACATGAAGCTTAACATCTGTATCCAGGGTATTAAGAAATTTCCCCATTATGCAGATGAGATGAGAAGGCAAGAATATTTCTTTCTCCAATTCTTAAGTCTGAGTTACAGGTGAAAGAAGGAAAAAAAAAATACGAAAAAGATCTCAACTAGCACTTCACTGTAGATGAAACTGCATTAGTGACAAAAGGGCTTCTCTCTTGATTAAGTAACACACTCTTTCCAGCCCGCAAGTTCATTCTCTCTACATTCCTGTCAATAACCCTTGTTAAGAGGAAAACAAATGAAAAGTCAACAAAGGCCAAGCTGCAGCTGCACACCCAATGACTCTTTTCCGGGTTTACCTCATTGCATGCTAGGAAGAGCTGTTTGGGCCCACCTCAAAAGCACGTTTGAGACAGGTGAAGACCAGAAATATTGAACACAATTTTTACACTGTATTCGTAAATGAAAGGGCAGGTAAGTAAAAGTAAGAAAATTAATAAGCCCAAACCTTAAGAGGAAGCAAACAATTCAAAACTGAAACTCTGAACTACATTCAGAAGTGGGAAACAGTCTCCAGGTTTAATCGGAGAGTAATCAAAGAAGAATCTGAACACTTGCACAGCTGTTCAAAATCCAGATCCAAACGCCATGGTCAGTCCCAGCTGATTATTATATACAGTGACTACCTAGCCCAGCTTCTTGAAAACTTCATGAGCTAAAATATTGGCCAGGACCCGAGTCATTGCCAACTTCATCACGTAAAAATATCAAGAGCATAAATATCTTTATGGCCTTTTATTTGCAGTCTATAAAACCAAAAGAGCTTTGTAACAAAATGAAAATTAATTGCACAATTACCTTTCTCCTGGGTAAGTTCCAAAAAAAAAAATAAAAATCAAAACCAAACCCCGTAAAAAAAAAAACAACACAGCAACAACAAAACCCTAATGCTACTTAAATGCTTCTCTCTCCTGTTCTCTGTAGCCTTTTTGCTTGCAAAGTAAGAAAAACCCAAAAGATTCAGCAAAATGTTTTCTTTCCAATTCATGTTGTCAGTTGCCCTTTCTGAATCTCACTGCTGAGATTTCTCAGCCAACCTTATTCTACTTGTGACAAAATTTACCTGAAGTCTTCAGCAAACAATGCTAGTAACAAAGGCATGGTGTAAAGACCAGTTTATTCAAAGTCACAAGCTTTGAAGGCTTTTATTGGCCATGGTTGTTTCTTTCTCCTTGAAAAAGTCAGTATGTCATCAAATCTTCATTTTCTTTACATAGCAGATAAAAATAATAGTAACAAAATCCTAGCACCATGTCAGGGAGCAGCAAGGGAAAGCTGCCCCTTACAGCCCTCCTCTGAGAGCAATGCTGGCAGGGACAGTGTCCTCATCAACTAGGGTGTAATCACACTGCACAGAACAGAAGAGCACAGCCCAGCCCAGCCCAGGAATCTCCTAGCAGGCCTGGGATCACCTTGGGAAGTCAAGTGCACAGGTCCAGTCCAGATCAGCAGGTACATGGTTAGGCACATCCATAGTTATTCCATAGCTGACACAAGGATTAGGATTCAAGGCAGCTCCTGGCCAAAGGCAGGGAGCCTGTGCCTCTTACAGCTCTTTCTCACAGGAGTGTGATCTTAGACAGTACAGCTGCACCATTTGTTTATCTATGACTTGGTCATTCCAAGTCCATCTTTTTTCAAAATCTCCTCCTTCTTTAAATGTACTTAACAGAAGTAGTTCATGTATGTTGAGTATTTTTAGTACCGTAAGTCATCACATGTCCTCTTATTTTTCACTGGTTTCTCTGAATATGTTTGTTGTGGGGCAGGTAGGGCTTGTTTTGGAACAATGTGTATCATTGGGCTCTGTATTATACTGGAAAAGTTGCTGAAAGATCTAGAAAGATTATATTGCATATCTGTTACTTCTTCTGACCTAATAGATTAGATTTGAAATCTAAACCAAATAATCAACCAGTTTTAAGGAAAGAAAGCTACACAACAATGCAATAGTTTTACTTCATACTAAAGGAATGATGTGTTTATTTTTTCTTAGAAGTGTGCATGTTTACTTGTTCTCTGTGGCCTTGTGTAACATTTAAAAACAACACCAAAATTATAAAACAAACCCAGCTGATTCCTGTGGTTTAAAAACACCCAGTAATAACCTCATGAAAGATTACTGCCGTTAACATAGGACTGGAATTCCTGTAAACTTCACGAAACATATATATACACATCAGGACTAGTTTTAAGTTAGAGTCTTAAGGGTCTTTACTGATAATATCAACAGCAACAACGCATTCATTAAAGATTTTACATAGTGGCCAAAAGTTGACCAAGAATTTAGAGTGAATAACAAATGGGATGAAAAATAAGATGGACAATATTTTTATATGAATCAGTATGACATTTTTATATTTATGAAATATGCAAAATATTACATGATATACATGTAACATCAATTTCTTCATGAATCCTGGAGGAACTGCTGTGGAGAGAAACTGAAGTCATATTAAAAGTATGTAAAATAATTATTTGGAGAAGACAAAAATCTGTTTCAAACTGAAACATGGATAGGAAAATTAGGAGTGTATTTATAAAGGACTTCTTCACATAGCACATAAGACTTATTTGCCTCATGGAGATGTTATGCCATTTGAAATGGCCAAGCACATCCTGCCTGACCTCTATCTGTTTCTCCAGAAGAGTGCACCCCTTTTGTGGATCCCACTCCCAAATATTTGTCTTCAGTATACCAGGGTATCAGAGATGGCATTAAACATCTGACACCCATGAGTCGCAGGTCACAAAAGATGATAACTACAGGAAAGTCTAACACAAAAGTATTGAACAAATTGGAAATAATGAAAGGAAGACAAGAAAAATTCCCATATAATATTCAATCCAATTTCTTATTTTTAGATACAAGGTTATCAATCAGAATTGTACTAAATTTTTACTTATAAAAGTGCTGCTTTTTTTTTTTTTATACCTTTGCTTCAGGTGTTCCGTGTTTGCCCGTTCATGTGTTGGAACATAGAGCTATATGGTGCTCAGATCAGATCCAGTGCAAACATTTCCATATTCAGGTCTTGTTTTCTGTTTCCACTCCTTGAGATGCATTTTCTAATTTCTTAGGCTATGATTGCAAGCAAAAGATCTTATTTGCCATTAGGGAGGAAGTTAACAGAAGTAGTTATTCATCTTTCCAGATGACAGCAGAGAAGACTGGAGAAATATTCTATGTGTGGGCTTTGAATCTGATAGAGGCAGTATAGCCCTATGCTGAGTATCCAGCTAAGAGTGACATTAATCATGTGCAATCTTGTCTGAACTAAGCAAAATCTCTGCAAAGTCTCTCATGGATGTCAGTAGCTAAAACAAGATTTACTGCAGTGGGGACAAAAAGATGTACGGAATAACCTGGGAAAAATATTTTTTTCAGCTTCTTTGTCTGTTACAATTGGTCACATGCTTTGAAATGATATACCAGCATAAACTTTCTTATGTCTGTTGAGGAAAAGCAGAGGTAGATAAAGAATATAATCAATCATTTTAAAATGCCATATTATGTTATTCTAAGAATACCCTTTATGTTGAAATGTTGTCAATTCCAAGCACAAAATACTCTGGAATTTGCATCAGAATGATGCTCTAATATTTTTTGTTTCATTGCCCTGCAGTGTGGTGTCTCTAAGATTAAAACATGAGATACTTTAGGACATTCTGAACCCTTATTTCCTCTAGCAATCTAGGAAGCGATCATCACATTGGACCTCAAGTAGACATGCCCCACAGATGTCATTCAATTATTTTTTTTTGTTATGCTACATTCAGATGCTGCTAAATTTGTTTTCCAAGAGGAAAGGGTCTCAGGTACCATCTGACGGGCTGTTTTCATTTACAGAAGTAATTTGATTTGAGTCTCATATCATTTGATATGGGGTCTTTACATGATCTACTGTAATGCCCTGTAGATAACCGGAATGTGAGGGGAGTTTTTGATATGTAACTTTAATTAGTTTCTTCCCATAAATGTATTTCATGAATAGTGCAAAGGGACTAATGTGTTTACATTTAATGATAACACGACTTCTGTAAGTCTCCTGATTTTTTTTTAATCTATGTCATTCCATGAAAGGTAACTGTACTCCTAAGAAACTCTCAATGTATTTTCCATCTTTTGGGATCATCCATGAGAACAGCCTTTAGTGTATTGAAGTACAAGAACCCTTGCTTTCAGAGTATGTCTTAATAGTAACATTAAGCATGAGAAAAAGTGAATTAGTTACGTAATGTACTATTTTTATATCGAGAGCTTGATAAAAGCACCTATTTATTTTAGTTCTGTTTTACTGTTTTTGGGCTTACAATCTGTATGACATTCTTATTCTGGATCCCTCACCGTTTACAAACACTCTGTACTTGACTCTTCCAAGCTGTGATGTGTAAAGTCTAACTGCGTTCCACTGAAAGAAAGCAACACCCGGTATTCACCGACTTTCCTTGAACGTAGGTTTGTATGTTCAAACACTGATATGAAAGAGCACACAGTGCCAAGATAAATTATGTCAAAGTACTTTAAAGTTTATTTCTGTGAAATGAATATTGACATTTGTAGACACCGGAATGAAATAGTTCACTTGTCCTAGAGAAATGAAATATTTTTAGAAACTTTTTTTTTTATTTTACTTTAGGATACTATCAAACAGGAATAGTACTGTTGCAAGTTATTCTGTTGTTATTCAATACTATTATGTAATGACAGAAATTGAAGTTGCCATTTCAGAGTTACTAAATAGCCTTTATTGAGTAGAATTGCATAGGTGCAATCCATTAGAATGCATGTGTACATGTGGATATACATGAGTAATACCTATATCATAGTCTGAACTAGGCATTGGAGGTTTCCTTTAGAAGCAGCAGAGAGATATGAACACTTACCGGGTACAATGCATCTCATTAGAAAGCAGCAATTTAAAATCTGTCAGTACATTTGCAATATATTTTTATACTTCTTCAGAGGCTATAAGATCAAATGTAGGTATCTACTGCAGGTCAGCTGTTGGTGAGAGGAATTGCAGTTTTGCCAATTTACTGATTTGGGGCTCTTCTGGGGTAGCTACAGATATTGTGATGGAAAAATCAGGTGAAATGAACACAAAATCCACCCCCCTTGCTTGATTTTCCATATAAGTGCAGTCAATTGGACTTACTAAGATCACTTGTGCACAGTATTAGGGAGATATTGAAGAAGATAGTAGTTCAGTAGTGTACAATGCAGCATAAGATTCTTATATAATGAAGGATGATATTAACTTTATTGTATCAGGGTAAATAGTATAAGTTTATTCCTAGACAAATTTCTAGTCACAAAAAAAGACAAAGATGCGGTGTATGTTTTGTTTGGTTCTGGTTTTATGCACTGCGTCACAAGGAATATGAGTTAGGTATTATGACAAAAAGTCCAGTACTTTTTTGAACCTCTTGCTACACAGGTCATACATTCTTAATTCAGTATTAACTGTGTCTTAAAACACATCAACTAAAATACATTTTCTGTCACATAACATTAAACTCACTGGTGTTCAAATCCATAACAGATTCTGAAATCTAAAAATATTACACACATAATTTAAAAATCTGGTTTCTGGAATCTAGGAAAGTGATACATGTGAGATTCAGTTTAAGATTCTGACATACCTACATTCGATGTCTAGGGGTAAGTTAGATAACTTCACACTCTAGGGGCTCTCATAATAGTCAGTGGTGATACACTCACTACTATCAGTGAAGTGTAGGGAGACGCCGAGTTGACTGGTCACTAGACGCTTCCTTTAGGGTGAGGCAAATTTTAGCTGACTTGAATGCATTGACTAAGGAAAGAATCTGATTGCCTAAGATAGATGTTTAGTGATATTTAAGATGACAAGATACATTATTCCTAGCATTCAGCTACCACATCAGAAAACCTCAAGACTCTTTTTAGTCCTGTTTCTTATCTGCCAACTCCATGGGGATATCTCTGGAGACCTATGTTAATGAAATCAAGAAAAGTTCTAGATCTTTATTGACCACAATGAGAATTCAGATACTATCTCACATGTTGACACCTACAACACAATTAAGTTGCATAGATACAGGTAATTAACATTATCTAATACATTGTCAGATATCTGAGACATTTAACTATGGCTGGCAGATATGACAAAATACCTATAAAAGACCGGTACTCTTCTGTAGTGATTAATAGAGGCCAGATACAATGTCCTGAAATTTCCTAAGTAGCACTAGATCATGGTACCTAGGCAACTTAGTCATGTCCTCAGGTTTAGTTGGCTTAAATTTGTATTTCACTGTATCTATATCTCACTGTATCTGTAAAAAAATGGTATTGCACCAGTAATGTCCAGTAAAGCCAGTTAGTCAGTCATTTCAAGATTGAGATGACATAAGATAGTAGAAACTAAACCAGCAGTGTTTCAGTTATGAATCACACAAATCTAGATAGCATAGTAAGAGGAAAGAGGGAACACACTGCCCAAACTGTTGTGATCAAGGATAAACTGTAATTGAAAATACAGCTTCAAATTTTGGAGGTTCACCAAGCACAAATATGACCAACAATATATAGGATGAGACCTTCTCCATCATTTTGTTATATCCTTATCTTAACAGATATCAGCTGTCATTCCAGTCTGAGAGTCCTGTATGTCCACAAGCATATGTAATAACGCGTATCAGAAAATAAGATACCGTATCAAGAGTGACAGGATAGTCGTGATGACTGGATATGAAAACAAGGTTAATGAGGTATGTAACTGGGCAAACCAAGACATCTTAGGATGGGAACATGGAAAAAGAAGGAGAGAGAGATTTAAAAGAAGACCCACAGTAATCCGACTATCCATTCTGACACCACAGATGCCAGCTGAAATGGCAAAGATACAAGTCTGGCCAGCTTTGTAATAATTATCTGTTCACGTTATTCTACCCTATCATGTATTTACAACAAAACACGCTAACTCAGAATATCTCATATGCTATAATATTTTCCTCTGTCAAAAAACAGTGAACCAAGTTTTCTGAAAGTCAAGGCTGTAAGAGTCTGAGGGAGTACCAAAAAACATGCTACGTCTTTCAGCATTTGCACCTACAACTTTACCCAACACAAACCTCTCAAAAAAACAGGACTGAAGTTTGTGTTTTCACTGATTTATGATTCAGAATTCCAAAGTGAGACAGAAAACACCATAGCATCTAAGGTGTGTGTATATTTACAAGTAAGCCTGTATGTAGGCAATTGCATAATTTACTTGCTTTACTGCATAAGAACTCAGCTGGTAAAATTCCCACAAGCAATAGATTTCAGTGATACCAAAAACTTCTACACAGAAAAAAGAACTGCAGCTTCTCAGGGAGTTACCTTCAAGTTACAGTACAAATTGACTGCTTCGTTACTCATACCCCTGGAAATTATAAAGTCAAACGAGAAATTGATACAGATGCAGAGCTAACAGTTGGTGGAGAAACAATATATTAGAATGCTAAAGTTATGTTCTCTTTAGAATTCCAGTAGGATAATCTGAAGCCTTTGCAGAATACATTAGAGGTAGATGAACTGTTAGTAAATGCCTTTAAAGCAAAGGAGATTTTTAAAAATAAGATGCGTATGTTGTAGAAGAACACTGCCAAACGTTCTTGGTTATTCTGGCAGTGAAGAGCTAGCCTCTATCCCCAGAGTGGAAGTTACTGGCTCACAGAAAAATCAAAGATTGTGTTCCAAAAAGTCTCCAAGAATTTACAGAAAAGAGATGAGGGAATACGAACAATAGCCAGATGCCAAGCCATATGCCAGACATACTCCCTGGAAGATTTCAATCCCATATACCCATAATATTTGAAAAGTGTAACTAATCTGGAGGATACAGAATCGATGTTATTTTAAAAAGGAGGAAGAGGTGGTCTTTGGTCAGGTTCTTAATATCAATTAACACTGAGGAAAAATGATATTCACAGAAAATCATGCTATTCCTAATATATTTATTTCTTTCCCAAGCACTCTCCCTACAGTATTGGTTAATTGATACATTTAACTTATATTACTTCCTAATTAAAATACAGTATCTGTTATTTGATTCTGAAAACCAGAAGTTACTGACTCTCTTCAGGCTTATTACTCAAGAGCAGAATGCACTCCATTCTTCTGATGCTGCTGACAATGGAAGTAATTGTAATTATCTTAACTGGTAATGAAAACTACTTCTGATTTTTTTATAACCTCAAAATATGTTAGGAAAAAAGGTATTATATAGCAAGATAATATATCTAATATATCATATATAATATATATAATAAATATAATAAATATATAGCACGATAATACTATTTTTACTGTTTGTTGAAGGGATGGAAATTAAAATACTCCAATTACCAACACATTCCCATAACAACATGGTTATGGAATAATTGCCTTCTCTTCTTTCCAGTCTAGCAAAGTTGAAGGTATTCTGAATTATTTAGTAGTATTTATTTAGTATGAAT
>VWZK01013560.1:0-12023 GCA_013396935.1 Baryphthengus martii | reverse complement strand
TTAGCAAGGATTCCCCCCCCACACTAGTATTTATTAAGTAAGCAAGTAATAAAGTATTTTAACTAGCTGTGACTGGTAATTCTCATCCCAGAACATTAATGTTTAGCTTGTGTATTTTTGGGGCAATAGACAATTCAATTATATTTGTACCATAACTGATGGAAAATACAGGGTCTTGACCCTGAATTTTTCTAAGAGCTTGTTTCAGTTCAGTTGTTCCCACTGCAGGGGAAACAGCTTTGTTTCTCATTTGAGGAAGCCAGAAGGAAAAAATCAGTTTTCCATGCCAGTTCATTTCAAAGCAAGAGAATGAGAGAGGCATTTACAACCTGCCTATCAATGTTGATTTTTCCACAAGATATTAGTGTCTTGCAAATCTTACAGAACTTTTTACTAAATGCCTGACTGACAGTAGTAGAACCCACTGAAAATTTTTGCAATTCATACTCTAAGTCTTAATGCAACCATGTTTGTATAGCATCTTTAAACTGCAAGATTATATCCACATATTAAAAGTGAATTCCACACAAGAGCTCAAGGATTTATAAACTGAGGAAGCTACATTCTCAAAGATACAACCTGAAACGTTTTTAAAGGTCCCAATTTTAAGTAAGTGATGAGAATTTTCTTCAACACTCATCTGTCTGAGCACCAGGAATCTCAGGCTGGTTCTTTTTCAAATCCAGTACAGAAAACACACATAAACTGCTTATAAGAGATTAAGTTTTCAGCATTTTGAAAAAATACAGATGATACTACACTTGTCTAAAAATGCTACAAGGGACACAGAACTGAACAGGATCTCCTGGACCAGACAGTCTCTTGGTCTTACGTGAATGTATATCATTTTAATCTCCTGCATCGCCTTGCTATGAACAACTTAAAAATCAGCTTGTTTTCTCACTTAAACTTTTTGGTTGAAAGACTATTCCAGTATTTCATGCTCTGACAGCTGTTTGTTTCCTTCAAAAGACACTTACTTTACCATAGATAAAGAAGGAACTATTAGTAAAAAGCACTGAGTATTGTGAATGACAAGAAAGCAACCCTCATTTGGCTGCTGCTTTTCTTATCAGGTATGACAATATTTGCTTGTCTTACCTTAAAAGTTTCTTTTGTTGTATACCTTCAAACAACCTAGAAATCTCATGGATTTCCTTCTATGAACATTTGTAAGCAAAAGAAGATAAACTGAATAACTGAAGCATTTTTATAAAACTTATCGGGAGGAGTTTCTTTGATAGTGTCTAATGTCTTAGTATCTGATTAGAAAAATGGATGGTGTTTTTATGTGTAAGACATTGGAAACCATTTTAAATTACAACTTCTGTTTTTTCAGGATAGAAGGTTGTGAAGGTTCTTTTCCTGTTATTACTCTTGTATTTAGATCTCTGTCCTTGACAACAAAATAAGATTATTCTTGGTGCTTAAGGAAAAAAAACACAAAAAAAAAGCTCTGTAGAATCTGAGTCCAATAAAAATTCAGGGCAGGAGCAAATCCCTTAAAATAACTTGCTTGGAGTTAAAGACTGAGAACTATAGAATGATTTTTCTTTAATAAATTATGTAAATTCAAGTTCAGTCGTGTTAAGCCTGGACAAATGGAAAATTCATATGATATTAATCTTTTGAGAAAGAGTTATCTGACATCAGTGAAAATGAGAAATTCACTGAGGCAAATGAGATATACACCTCACTGTTGGTTTTACCAGGCAGAGCGACCCTTTCACTGCTGTTCTCCGAGGTGAGTTGTTTTGGCAGATGGCAGCCCAGTGAGACAGGGAAAATTACACCGGGGTAGATCGTGCGGCAGGTTCTCAGACATGTTATACTCAGATTTGGCTGCTGAACCATAACAGCATGCAGAGACATCACAGTACGAAGTCTGTGACAAACAGTATTCCATCATTTAGCAATTCTTACGTTTTTAAATGTAAAAAAACCTGGTGTATATTTTCATGCTGTTAAGAACTAGAGATTGGGTTTGCTGTCTTATGGACTTGAGAAACTACAGAAATAAAAATGATAGAATAAAAATAGTTCTAGCTTAGTTTTCACAACATCTATACAAGAGCTGGTAATGTAACAAGGGAGTGCCTACTCTAACTACACGTAAGACATAATGCACACTTCTTTTGCTGTAGTGTCATTATGATGCACTCATCCTATATTCATTAGGGCTAGAAAAGATATATTATGTTATTATTGAACATGCTGCCTCAGAAGCTGCAAAAGGAAAATACGCCTTTTATTGTCCATAATGACAGTATAATATTGTCAGCATTGCTTTCTATTCATTTCCCTATAAATCCTGGTATTGTCTTTCTTCTTTTGACTGACTGATGCTGTGCATTAAGCAGACATTTTCATTCTGCTAACTAAATGACACTCATTTCTTTCTCGTCAGAGGTCACAATGCTTTTATTTCAGTGCTTATTCTATTTGTATGTAGTCAGAATTTTTCTGATGAAGACACATATAATCAGAAAATGCCAATTAATTCAACAAAATTTTAAGCAAACCCACTATCGCTGAAGTCCATGGGAGTTAAGTAAATGCTTAATAAAAATGTTATTATCTATATATTTAAGTTCCCAGCCAAAACAGGACTTCTCTAATGCTTTTTCTGTAAAATTCATATTCCTATATTTATTATTTGAAAAATACAAACTTTCTTTGTATTAGAACTTCTAATTATATATTCAGTCAAGTAAGTCATATAGTTTCCCTTAATTGTTTTTTTATTCTACTTTGTTGCTGTATTTTGTTTTTTTCATACTTGAATCTTTCACGTGTATTTGTATGTCTGTATGTATTTGTGCGTGTATGTGTGCAATAATTGTTCCCTTTTGATGACATCTTTTATTAAATTCTATTAAGTCTAGTTGATCCACATCCACAAGAGTCCAGAGTAAGAATATCACAATTATGCCCTCGAAAGCAGATTTAACTTCTGTGTTTTCTTTTTCTTCTTTTTTGTATAATACAAAATTGATGTTCCTTCCTTTTTTTTTCCCACAAGGTTGGGATTTTTGTTTCCTGAAAAATACTTCTTTGACTTGCACATGTTGCAGTTCACAGACTCCAGAGGTGCGTAAGAAGGATGACGAAATTATTGATAATCTAATAAAAAATATTTTTAGTCCAGTTAAACTGATACTAATGCCGGTAGTCTAAATTATAAATTTATTACAGTTAATTCATAATAATAATACAGTAAATTATAATAATTAATTTATTCTCACCCTTCCAGGGAGATGATAAAACCAGTCACCAGTGTCCTAAACCCAAAAAGAGTATAGTGGTAAATTGGATTCATCCTTGGTTTTGAATCTGCATGAGACTAGTTTTATGTGCTTGCCAAACCATCAGCTTACTTGCTTTTTCTACACTTGCCTTCAATTATATTATGTAATTATTATTTATTATATGTTAGATATTTCTTTTTTTTTTCTCTTTGATTTCCTAAAGCTGGTTTTATCAGTTGCTAAGTGACAGGCAGTTGACTGACTGATTAATTTCTACAGTCCAGGGCCTGGACTGTGCACTTTGAAAGGGAAGTGTGGTAACCCCTTGGCTCCATTCCTCTATGTTACAATCCTTTTCTGGTGTCACAGATAGCTCGTTCTGCTGCACACCATAGCTGCTACTCGTTTTTGGCTATGTTCTGGTTTTGGATGGGAAAGAGTTAATTTTCTTCATAGCAGCTGGTATGGGGCTATGTTTTGCATTTGTGCTGAGAGCCCTGTTAGTAGAACAGGGATGTTTTAGCTATTGCTGAGCAGTGTTTACACAGGCAATGCTTTTTCTGGTTCTTACCCCACTCAATCAGCAAGCAGACTGGGGGTGAGCAAGAAGCTGGCACATGACGCAGCTGGGACATCCGACTCCAGCTGACCAAAGGGATAGTCCAGACCATGTGATGTCACACTCAGCAGTAAAATCTGAAGGAAAGAAGGAGTCTTTATATCAACTCATGGGTTTTCTCACTTTTACCCTTCTGATTCTCTTCCCTGTCCCACTCTGGGGTTAGTGAGTGCGTGGCTGTGTGGGGCTGAGCTGCCTATGGGAGTTAAAGTGTGACAAGCCATTATTTACATAAATATATCAACACTGCAGTACCGGCAGGCATCGCTCCACACTACTGAACAAAACTGATCTAAATCTAAACTAAGTATTTAATGTCCATCTGGTCACTCCCTAACCGGATCAGGGAAGTGCACAGAAAGCCTGATAGATCCTGAGGATTTGGCTGTTCATACAACGACTGTGTGGCCTGTTAATAGCAGTTGCAAGGTGATGGGGCTACAAATGCTTCTAGAGCTTTGTCAGGTTATTACTGATTTCAAAACTCCTTTGTCTTTGGAGCTCTGGTATTTTATGAGAATATGTTATGATATTTAGTTCAACTAGTAATTTCCTGATTGTATCAATTTTGATTTTATAAATCATATATTATATGGATATTATAAAATAATTTTTGCAGATTTTTCTTCCAGTTTCTAGAACCTTCATACATATTTGGCCACAGTTCCTGTGCAGTTAATGCAATTCCCTATAAAACTCCCATTTAATTTTTGTTTCTACTTGATTTTAATAGGAAACCCATTATCATTTTTAAGGCTCTTAAATATTATGCTGATCACTGCCAATTTTAGTCCTAGGGACATATTTACATAGCAGGTGGAGAGATGCCTAGGTTTACTTTGTGTACGATGGCCAAAAGCAAGTTCGATCTGACTCCTTAGGCTGTAAAACCAATGCAAAGGTCTTACGTCCACCTTGGACATGATTACACTGGTGAAAGGTTTAAAGACATCTCAGATAAGGACAAATTTGATATGGGCCCAAGATATGCTTGCTACCAGAATAAGCCTAGTACAGTATGTAACTATAAAATGCATAGAGAGGGGAAAAAAAAAAAAAAAAAAAGTATGGTTGAGATTTAAGAAACAATTTTGAAATAGGTTCCTTAATAAATATAAAAGTGAAAATATATTTCTAAGAACTGTTTAAGAGGGTGTATTTCAGTTATACAAAAGATTAAAACCCCAAAAAAACAGAAAATGTTACCAGAAGCATATCCTCCTATGAAAATATAAATGATGCAGATGTTATTACACAGCTATCACAGAGGCACCCATAAAGCAAACAGCAGCCGCTATGCAAAAGTGGGGGTTTACTGCAACTAGGGTTGCCAGCACTCCTTCTGACTAAATACAGGTTCAGATGTCTGTTTGGGATTAACTACTATATAACAAATTCCTAACTTTAAGGAATGACAAACCAAAATGGTCAAACCCTCACTCATAAAAGGGGAAACCTCCTCCCACACCAGAGCGCCCGAGATACCACTCACCCAAAGGGGGGGCGCGAGGCTCANCAAAGGGGGGGCGCGAGGCTCACTCAATCCACGGTGACTCCCTCAGTTCGTGGAAGTGTCCTCGGATGGCAGGCCCAAGGGGAGAGTCCGACTGCCAGGCCTGCTGCTCTGCGAAGAACCAACTCCTCTGGCTCTCAGGTAGGACCCTAATATATACCCTAGTCGAGGGTGCACTGTGGGCATTCTCACCGGCTGAGGGACTAGCCCGGACAAGCCCAAGCCCCGAGCCTGTTTGCTAAGGCGTCCAGGCCCTGAGGCGCCAGTTAAGCACCGTGAAGGGGCAGCTGAATGGCTGAGGCCTCAAACGGCTCTGGCCGAGGCGCCAAACTGCTCAGCACAGCAATGTCTGTTTTGTCTGTGGGGGAGGGTGCACCTGCCACAACAGCATAATCTGGAACATCAGATACACCAGATTGTTTTATCAGGCATTTACCAATGTGTCAACTTAGACAATTTTATCTTCTGAATACATGAAAAATGTGATACAAAGAGGACAAAGGAATTATTAAAATAGGTAAACATTGCTAGAAGAATCAGAAGCATGTTTACATAAGCAACAATGATAAAGTACTGTACTGTCCTTCAAACAAAAAAGAGCACAGTGACATCTAACCCACACTCCCTGTGCTTCCCTATGAGGATGTTATGGGAAACAGTGTCGAAATCCTTGCTGAAGGTAGACAGCACCCACTGCTCTCCACTTATCTACCCGACTAGTCTGACCATCATAGAAGGTTATCAGACTAGTCAAGCATGATTTTCCCTTGGTGAATCCGTGCTGACTACTTCTAATAACCTTCTTTTCATTCACATGCTTAGAGATTATCTCCAGAATGAGTTGTTCCATCACCTTTCCAGGGATGGAGATGAAGTTGACTGGTCTCTTAATTTCCTGGGTCTTCTATGAGTGAGCTGTAGTACACCCTCAACAGTGCCATAAGCTTTCAGCATGTTTTTGATTCCCCGCTATCCAGAGCTTGATACATTCCAGTTGCTCTCTCACACGAAGAGCAGCTTCACCACCTTGCTTTGCTCTAACTGCAGTGAGATAATGGCCCTGCTACTGCACCCAGATTTCTAGTGCTTCCTGTTTATTCCCCATGCTGCGTGTGTTAATGGACTCCATTAATGTCACAGGATTCAGATCCTGTGGGACCGTGTTTTTTTTTTATGAGGGCACCGCTTATGATGGGGTCACCCTTGATTTGTGGCTTGTCCCTATGAATGCAGTAACACTCTTCTTGCTGCTTCCTGGTATTTGGTACCTGCATCAACCTGACTACTGTGAAACCTGATTGAATAGATGAACCAGGAATGATCCTGAAATGGTGAACTAGTGCTTTTAAGAACCAAGCTTTCTCAGAAGAAGAATCTAGGATTTATTACTTCTAGATATTAGTTATCCTGTGTATCTTTCGTAATATTTTTCATGTTCTCTTTGCCCACGCAACTGAAGTAGAAGACTCAGAGTGCATCAGTGATTTGATGAGAATATAAACTGGTTGTGTTATGGGATTATAGAGGTGTTTTCCTTCTGCTTTCAGTGAATTTTTTCATAGATAACTGGGCTACTTTAGAGTGAACAAAAGTGACTGAGGAACTTCTTTATTATTGAAGCTTACTTACATTTGCTGCTAAAATTCATTCCAAAGAAAAAAAAAATCGTCTAGTTTTGCATTCCCATATATTTTATGTATTCATCTGTGACAATGAACAACTTTCTTTTATCATAGCAAGTTCTCATCTTATTACAAGACATATATATGAAAAGGGAACATGAATACAGTAACTTCATGATCTCTTCAAAGAGATGTTCCTTCAGCCCAAGAATGGAAGCAAAAGTGTTAGATGCAAATTAAAGAAATAAAACCCAGCACTCTTCCTATACTTATTTTATGATGAAATGTTAACTGTATGAGGTTTTCTAACTTCGGCACTTTCACTGATAGACATTTCTAAAAATAGAACATTTCTGAACATCAAGTTAATCAGAAGAAAGAGAATTTGTGGATGCCTTTAGCCCTAATCCATCAATTTGACAGCATTTAGCATGTCTGTCAATCACATTTATTCTGAAAAAGTCAGCATACAATGTTCAAGGGAAAAAAAAAAGTAGTATAAAGAGGAACTTGACAAAGTGTATAGGAAACTTCAGCTCACCAGAACAATTAATATATGTATATATATTTGTACATGTTTAGGTATTGATTAATTATTTGAATGTTATTTTGTCAAACTTTTTTAATAGATTCTTTTGTGTTACTTAAGTATATGAAGATTAGCTTTCTAAAGAGCAGTCATTCTTACATACCTGAGTTGTAACACTCTATTTTCAATACTGACCAGAGCTTTCATATGTAAATATAACCAAAAGGCAAATTTACAACTTCTCTCTTGCAAAAGTCTCCAAGTCTTCTGGGCCCCACACTTCAAGAAGGATATTGAGGTGCTGGAGCAGGTCCAGAGGAGAGCAACAAGGCTGGTGAAGGGACTGGAGGGAAAGTCTTATGAGGAGAGGCTGAGGGAGCTGGGGTTGTTCAGCCTGGTGAAGAGGAGACTCAGGGGAGACCTCATCACTCTCTACAACTACCTGAAAGGAGGTTGTAGACAGGTGGGGGTCGGGCTCTTCTCCCAGGCAACTAGTGACAGGACAAGAGGGCATGGCCTGAAACTGTGCCAGGGGAGGTTTAGGTTGGATCTTAGGAAGCACTTCCTCATGGAAAGGGTCATTAGGCGCTGGAATGGACTGCCCAGGGAGGTGGTGGAGTCGCCATCCCTGGAGGTGTTTAAGGAAAGATTGGATGTGGCACTTAGTGACATGGTCTAGCTAGGTGTTGTGGTGTTGGGGTCATAGGCTGGACTTGATGATCTCAGAGGTCTATTCCAGCCTCAACGATTCTATGATTCTATGATTCTATGAAATGCCAGAGTTAGTGTTAAAGTGTAAGGTAGAAACTTACACATACAGTCACTGATAACTCACCACGAGTGAGTGTCTCAGTTTAAAAGAGGAAGACATGCAGGAAATTTACTTTCCACAAGGCTTCTTTGGCTTCCAATGCACACAGTTTAGTCTGTTGTTCTACTCAAACAATACTGTTTAGTTTTTAGGGAATACACAAAACCCTTATGTCCATAAGCTTTGAGACTGGGCTTACTGTTCTGCAGTTGGGAGAGTTGTCCAATACTCCCAAATAATGTAGGTTCCATTTAAATTAAGTTTTGATTGGTAAATTTCTCTTGCAGAACTTCTTTTACTAGAGTTTTAATATTTTAAAAGTTGATTTTATATATGTCTGGTGCCATAGGTTATTTTTCCAATTTTGGCTATGCCATTATTCAAATCAGAATAAATAAAAGTAAAAGCAGATGATAATTTTACATTATCTTGAGGGAGGGTTTAGTAAATGCATCCTTATTGCAAGTGTGAGATAGAATCCTGCATGTTTTTCTAACAGAGACTGCACACAGCATTTGAAAAACTCTTACCTAAAAACTGCCTCTGTTTTACGAAAGGTTCCTTACCTAAACAAGATAGTGTAACTATTTGATTTAGCTATTGACTTGCGTTCCTGTTTCTGAGAAAAATGAGGGCTTTCTGTTTTCTGTTTTGTTTTCTGTTGTAGTTGGATGTAAAAAAGTAACATAGTCTTGAAACTAGTAGCATATCATTTTTGCACTCGGAAGACATGCTGATACTGTGAACATAATGTTATTAAGATTCATTATGAAATTACCGTGACAATTAAAGTCAGTCATGAAACACCAGTTCAGGAGTAACTCTCTCATTTTAAAATAATAGCATTAGTCCTTGTCATGCAGAGAAATGTAATTAATGTAAATTTAATTTGCATATTCCCTGCTTAATTTCATTTTTCTTCTTTAATCTTGTAATCACCACAAGTAATTTTTCAAAAAGGTGACCTTAGTAAGTGCTTAACATTTTTCTTAAACTTAACCTAACAATTGTTAGTTAATTGCTAGTAGTGCTAGCAATTTTCTGTAAACAAAGAAAAACTGTTCTAAAAAGAGATGCTCAAAAAGCAGAGACCTTTAAGGTAACAGTAAAACATGCATTATTTCATTTAGAAGGATTGAGATAATAATAAACATGTTAAAATATACATATGCAAATATAGCCATGGAGTGCACACCTACTGTGAATCTCCTTAAATGGTTCTTATTGACCAACAATTACTATCATGCTGCCTTAGATATATTTTCTAATCAGACAGAAAACACTGAGTCTGGGATTAATTATTTTTAATAGACACATGGGCTCATTTATCTTCCTTCTTCGGTATGAATTATTCACAATAATTTTTCTCAAATATAGTAATTATTCAGAGACTATTTTCTGCAGACACTGGTGAACAGCATGTTCACAAAATATATATTGAGAATGTATTTTAAAGATAAAATCACAATTCTGTTCTAATTTCCATGGGTACAAATCCACAGAGATAAATCTTCTTACATCAGTGAATAGAAGATGAAAGCAACTGAAGCAATTGGGACACAATAGAAATTCTCTGAAACACAAAGAATTTCTAGGGCCAGAGAAACCCAGAATTGAAAGTATAAATATTTAAGTTCCCAAATTCATTATTCATTTTATTAGAATATTCTGTGATTGCTATAGAAAATTATTCTCAGTGGTACATCTTCTTTCCAGCAACTCATTTGATAGAATATTCACAAAAAGACAAACGTAAAGCAGTGACTACAAGTGAAAGGATTCATTTAAAAGTGAATATTCACAGGAAATTATTTGCCCAGTTGGCAGAAATAACTGGTAGCTAGAAGTGATTATTGAATATCTGAACTACATAATTTTAGCAAATAATTTTCCATGCAAAAAGGAATCATGTTGCTTGGGAGCTTTTAAATAAGCGTTTAATAATTCTTCAGTCATAGTTCCGCGTGACATGTGACTCCATTGCTAAACTAAAAGAAAAATGCACTGTATGGATCTGATTCTGTTCTGAGATACGTGAGCATTGAATTTATCAATTCAGTAGGGTAAAATCACAAGGAGCTACTAATGTTAACATCGCTTATCAAACAGGTAAAGACTTACCCACTGAACTGCCCAGTACCTAGACACATTTGCTACCACCTTCAGTGTTTCCCACATCCTCTAAACTTGAGATATCAGGACTTGATATCTTCTAGGACATAGTCTTTAAACTAATGGACTCCAGTGGAAAATTTCTGGCATTAGGGCAATGGCCTGTGTTATTGGCCCCTGAGAAGGGTCTGGTAGGAAATGGGGCCTGTACTCACGAAAAGGTGTTGGGATCATCAGCTCATCTGAAGTGCATCTATACCAATGCATGCAGTATGAGCAACAAACAGGGGGAGCTTGAAGCCATAATGCACCAGGAGAACTATGACATAGTGGCTATCACAGAAACATGGTGGAATGCCTCACAAGACTGGAATGCTACAATTGATGGCTACAAGCTCTTCAGGAGGGATAGACAGGGAAGGAGAGGCGGTGGAGTGGCCCTGTATGTTAGAGAATGCTATGAGAGCTCAATAATCAGGTATAGTGATAGCAGGGTTGAAAGTGTTGGGATTTGTGATGATAGTGTTGAATGCTTATGGGTAAGAATCAGGGGGAAGGCTAATAGGGCAGATGTCATGGTAGGGGTCTGTTATAGACCACCTAACCAGGATGAAGGAGCTGATGAAGTGTTCTGCAGGCAGCTGGGTAAGGTCTCGTAATCGCTAGCCCTTGTTCTTGTTGGGGACTTCAATTTACCAGATGTCTGTTGGAAATATAATACAGCAGACAGAAAGCAGTCTCGGGGATTCTTGGAGCGTGTGGGAGATAACTTCCTAACACAACCGATGGCTGAACCAACGAGGGACGGCTCTTTACTAGACCTGCTCTTTGTGAACAGAGAAGGACTAGTGGGAGATGTGAAGGTTGGTGGCAATCTTGGGTAAAGTGGCCATGAGATGGTTTAGTTTTCAATCCTTAGGGAAGTAAGGAGGGAGGTCAGTAGAACTACGTCCTTGGACTTCAAGAAGGCAGACTTTGACGTGTTTAGGGGATTGATCAATAGCATTCCTTGGGAGCTAGTCCTCAAAGACAAAGGAGTCCAGGAAAGCTGGACATTCCTCAAGAGGGGAGTCCTCAAGGCACAGGAGCTAGCTGTTTCTGTGTACCATAAAACAAGCTGGCATGGTAGAAGACCAGCCTGGCTAAGCAAAGAGTTTGGGGGAGAACTTAAGAAAAAAAGGAAAGTCTATTGGCTATGGAAGAAGGGGCAGGCAAATAAGGAAGAGTACAAGATTGTTGCAAGGTTATGTAGGGAGAAAATTAGGAAGGCCAGAGCTCAGCTAGAACTTAATCTGGCCAGTGTCATCAAGGATAATAAGTGTTTCTATAAGTACGTTAACAGTAAAAGAAGGACTAAGGAGAATCTCTACCCTCTACTGGATGTGACAGGGAGCCTTGTGACAAAGGACAAGGAAAAAGCTGAGCTGCTGAGTGCTCGCTTTGCCTCAGTTTTTGTCAGCAATGCCAGTTGCCGCCTGAGGGTCCAGCTCCCTGAATTGGAAGATGGGGATGGGCTGCAGAATACAGCCCCCATTATCTTGGAGGAGATGATCAGTGATCTACTGTGCC
>VWZK01013558.1:0-12585 GCA_013396935.1 Baryphthengus martii | reverse complement strand
CTCTGGGGCCCACAGCATAAGAAAGACATCGACTGGTTGGAGCAAGTCCAGAGGAGGACAACAGAAATGATCAGAGGGCTGGAACAGCTCTCCTACAAGGACAGGCTGAAAGAGTTGAGGTTGTTCAGATTGGAGAAGACACAACTCCAGGGAGACCCTAGAGGAAAGATGGAGAAAGACTCTCAATCAGGGAGTGAGTTATAAGATGAGGCATAATGGTTTTAAACTGAAAGAGGGTAGGTTTAGATTGGATATCAGGGAAGAATTCTTCACTACGAGGGTAGTTATACATAGCAATAGGTTTCTCAGAGAAGTTGTGGATGCCTCATTCCTGGAAGTGTTCAAGGTCAGGTTGGAGAGGTCCTTTAGCAAACTGGTCTAGAGGGAGGTGTTCTTGCTCATGGCAGGGGTGTTGGAACTAGATGATTTTTAAGACCCCATCCAATCCAAATCATTCTCAGATTCTGTGAATTGAGATGTGAATTAGGTTTGCTATTTCACGATTTTTTTTTTTTTATTATTTCAATTTGCTCCTGTTCCTAAGCTCAGAGAAAAGGAAATGGTGTTATAAACTGTTTTATTAAGGGAAATATGTTACAAAATGATGAAGTTATAAATTTCATTGCAGAACTACTAGAATGAAATATTTTTGTCTTATGAAAATCTTTGATTTTATTTTTAAATAACATTTTTCATAAGTCTCTGCTTTACATGGGAAAAACAATTAATAAAAACTCCTTAGAAATGGTCTTTTTCCTGACCTACTCCAAAACTAAAGCTTTATTATTCTCACCTATTCCACTTCTTCTCTCAGGTGGTGTCTGTAAACATTAACAAACTCTGAAGAAATGGCTATGAAGTTAATTATTTCCTCAAGATTTTTTACCCCAATCACCAAACAAAAGTATTGGACCAAACTTTTGATAAAAATCACAATGTATAGAAGAGCAAAGTAAAAGCTCTGAACTTTTTTGAAATTTTCCCTTTGATATTTAATTCTATCTAAAATAGAGGATACAGTACACTCAGCGCTGAGGACAACGGGGACTTTTGTCTAAGGAAACAAAAAAATAATCCAAAGTCTTTTTCTCTAATGAATCTGATGCTTGCTTTAAAAAGTTAATGAAAAGTCCCTCAGTTGAATTCCATGGGCTTTGGATCAAGCCCCAGATAAGCTGTTCAGCAAGAGCAACTAAAATAAATTGGGAAAAGGTTCTCTGCTTTATGAAGTCATTTTGAGGGAGGTAATGGAACAGCTGTTGCATACATAAAATCCATGCGTCCCTTCGGAAATGCAGTTGGGCAGAGTCTTGCTGCACAGCACGAGTCACGGGCATTGCCCGACATCTTCTCTGCCTGAACAGACCACTAGCCTGAGTGCTAACCTCGCAATGACTCCCCAAATCCCTCTGGCCCCTTAAAGGGAAGAACAGCTTCATTAGTTCCTCACATAAACAGCCAGAACATAAACACAACATGCTCCATTAAAATGGTCAAATTAAACAAGTAGAGAACCTTTCTATATCATGTCAGTTTAGTGGTTTCGTTTTGCTTTTTGTTTTGCTTTTCTTTCCCAGTTTTGGTTTGTATACTCTAATTTTCAGGGCATCCAGGTGGATACTTAGGTAGAACTAACTTTATTTTATATGGATTGTATCAGTTGTGTTTCAAGGACTTGTTTCTTTCTCTTGGGTGAATTTTAAAGTGAGCATGCGGAAGCCAAAAGTGATGCATCAAATATTGTACATATAAATTATTGCTGCTCTTTGAATGGTTGTACAGAAGAACCATAACAGAATTTATTTCTTTTTTTTTTTTTTTGTGTTATGTAGAAAAAAAATAAAAATAAAAAATCTCCCTCTCTGGTCACTTCACAACATAAAATCTGGTGAAAAGTACAGCAGATCATTTAGCCTTTTTCTAGTATTTTATGTTTATTATCGAGATATTTGAGTGCATTTCAGGTAAAATACTATGGCCATAGCAGGATCCTTCTAAGACCTGATTCTGCTCTGAATCTTTGCCAGCTTTCTCTTTTCTTGTTGATTATATATGCATTTACCATTTATATGTTTCTGCATGTGTACATTGGCATAGTGTTATACTCTGAGAGCAGAAGAGCAGAAAAGGCAAACAGATGGCCATATGTCTATCACTAAACTGTTTTTCATCTTTCTTTCATGTCTTCTTAATTTTTTTCACCATCTTCTTTATTAAATCATACCGTGTCTTTATCGTTGCTTATTGCTTCCACTTTGAACTAGCATTTCAAGAGATATTAGCAAGCAAAAATCACTGAAGGACTCATACTTCTTGAGTTCTAAGTTCACCTACCAAGACCAAAGATCTCCAGGAGAGTGGATCTATCCAGTAGAAGAAGAGGCTTGTGTTTCTTATCAGAGTAAATTGACTTTTGACACTTTTTTTCTGGCCAACCCACTGTAAGGACTCAAGTTTTTAATTCATCTTGCCTGACACCTTTCTCTGCTCCAGACACTTCCAGTTCAGCCAAGTCCTGCAGTAACAAGGTGTGTTTCAACATCAACTGTTTTTTGCAAGCCACTGTTCAATCTCGTGGAGTACAGTTTGAGATATTTCATATTAGCTATCTGTAACAAACTTGTAATCAAGTAGTATTTTCTAGATGAGCAATTAGGGGAAAGAGAAGGTACTGAATAGAAGATGACCAGACTTTTACAAAGTGAAATCATTTTAGTAATCTAAAAGAGATATCAGAATTGGAGCATAAGCATTTTGGAGAAATGGAAAGTCTTGAGATGCTGCATATGATGACCAAAGAGAAAAATCATCTCATAATTGGCCATGGGACAGCCCACAGATCATAGTGATAGATTTTACCATTTTTGTAAATCTGTTTAATATCCTATGCTGTTGTAAATTAGGCAGATTAGACTGGAATAAGAAAAATCAGCACCCATGGTCGTACAGTTTATTCAGTTCCAATAACCAAGAGTACATGCAATCTAGAAGGTGGTCCAAGTGAGATAAAATTATAAGACCTTTAGAAGAACTCATTTGTGGCCATGTAAAACCTCTTGCATTATTACTAAGAGCAATTAAGTTATTAAAAACAATGATGTTCTTAAGCTCCGAAGATACACTGCTGACTCTTTATTTGTTTGTGTTATTCATTGTTGGTATTACAAATCAAGTTGTTTTTTTTTCTCACTCCTAACTGATTCATATTATAAAGTTTTCATTTATCATGGGATTGCTAATCTGAGGTAAGTAAATAAACCATCAATGCTAATCTGTAAGTAACAGGTGCCAGCAAAACCCTGCTTTGGACAAAATGACCTACACTGCCCAGTGTCAGTGTGTTTATGGGGGAAAATGGAAGACAGATTAAGATTCTTAATCTTTGCAATCTTATTATACTTGTCAGAATTGTTTTCTAATCATCCTTTTTTTTTAAAAACAAAACACTTTTCATGCTCTTTGTTCCTCTACTGACCGACTCTTCCACTCACTCTTACTCCATCAAAAAATATTGTTGTCTTTTCCTCTTCCCCACCCACCTCCTTTTATTTCTCTCTCTTTTTTTTTTTTTTTTTTTCCCCCTTTTCTTTTCTNCTCTCTCTTTTTTTTTTTTTTTTCTCCCCCGTGTTCTTGTCTTGATCTTTAACGTGAAAGATTTTGGAAAGCTGTTTCCCAGCTCACTAGGTAGGCGAGAAATATTCTAATTTTAAAAAAGAATATATATATATTTAAGATTAACTTTAATGAGGGATTTAAATTAAAGAAAAGGAAAAAAAAATAAAATAAATATATTGATTGATCTGAGTAACTATCATTTTGGTTTACTCATCAAATCCTTCCTGTCCTATTTAAAGTGGGAAAATGTCAAAGTGTGAAATACTTGTGGGTAAGAAAAAGCAATATTTCAGCCCCTCATGAAAATAGTAGTCATAATAACAACAATAGCATTAAATGCGTTAAGAACTTTCTTCAACATTTATTTCTTGAAAATTCTTAACAGATTAAACATTTTACCTCTAAGTAGAATATGTTCTCTATCATGATACACTTACAACAGTACAAGAATATATCTTCATATAAAATCTAACATAACAAGATAATTATGGAGCATTTCCCATTTATCAGTTATATTCTTCCTTATCTGAAGTTTATCAATAAATTAAGCTGAACATTCATTATGGTTCATTAACTGAAAAGAAATGAGCTTTATTGGTTTTGGTCGTGTCATTAAAATACCTTTGCTCTACACACAGAAAAGTTCTGTTTAGAACTAAAGTAGTTCTCACAATGACACAAGATCTGAGCAAAAGATATGCAGTTAAAGTACGGCCTGCAGTACCTTAGGCATATTCCTTGTCTGTTTTCAAAAGGACATAGCACTTTCTATAAAGAACTCCTTTGAAACAGGAAAGACTAAGCAACTTAGTAGCCTTCAGAGATGGAGTGACTACATCAGTGGACGAGGAAAGAGCTACAGGTGTCATCTATCTGGACTTGTGTAAAGTCCTGACTTGGTCCCCCACAACATACTTCTCTCTATATTTGAGAAATACAGAGTTGATAGATGGATTGTTTGGTGGACAAGAAAGTCATTGAATGGTGGCATCAAGAGGGTAGTGGTCTATGGTTCAATGTCCAGATGGAGATTGGTGACAAGTGATTATCTCTCAGGGGTCTATACTGGGACAAGTGCTGTTAAGTATCTTCATCAATGTCATAGATAGTGGGATTGAGGGCACCTTCAGCAAGTTGCAAGTTTGCAGATGACATCAAGCTGAATGATAAGGATGACACACTTGAGGGACAAGATGCCTTCCAGAGGGACCCTATCAGTCTTGAGAAGTAGCCCACGTGAATTTCATGAGTTTCACCAAGGCCAAGTGCAAGGTCCTACAAGTGGGTTGGGATAATCCCCAGTATCAATACAGGCTAGGGGATGAAGGGATTGAGAACAACCCTGCAGAAGAGGACTTGTGGGTACTGTTGGATGAAAAGCTGGATATGAGACAACATTGTATTCTTGTAGCCCAGCAGGCCCGACCACATCCTAAAATGCATCAAAAGCAGCATGGCCAGCAGGTCGAAGAAGGTGATTCTGTCCCTCTACTTTGCTCTTGTGAGATCCCATTTGGAATACTGAATCTATGTCTGGACGTGGACCTGATGGAGAGTCAAGAAAATGATGAGAGGGCTGGAGAACCTCTTCTGTGAAGACAGACTGAGAGAATTGGAGTTGTTCAGACTGGAGAATAGAAGATTATGAAGAGACCCTTTGGTGGCCTCTCAGTACTAAAAGGGGGCCTATAAGAAAGATGGGGACAGACTTAGTAGGGCCTGTGGTGATAGGACAAGGACGAGGGGTAACAATTTTAAATTAAAAGAGGAGAAATTCAGACTAGATACAAGGAAGAATTTATTCTTTTTTATATATGATAGAGGTGGTGAAACGCTGACCCAGGTTGCCCCGAAAGGTCATAGAACCCCCATCTGTGGCAAATTCCAGATCAGGTTGGATAGGGCTCTGAGCACCCTGATCTGGTTGAAGACTTCCTAGTTCATTGGTGGATGAACTTCAAAGGTCCCTTCCAACACAAAGTATTCTTTGACTCTATGATTCTGTGTTTCTATGATTCTACAACTGGCAGTCCAAGAAAACGTTACCTCTCGTACAGAAGTTTAAAGTAACCCGTTGGCAAAGAGAAGTGTAGCACAGCAAGGGATGCAGTTCTCCTAGTTTGTATCAGATTTCCCAACTATCTTGTTTCTGTGTCATCTGTTAGTCTCATAGACATTTCAATTCCTTGCAATTTTAGATACCTTGGTGAAGAACCCGAGAAAAGAGGATAGTTCCTGTCAGTGCCTGTCTAACTAAAGCTCTAAATTGCGTTTCTGTTATTAGACACTGCTAGAGGGGACCTATCTTTCTCCTGAGAGAAGTAAAATGCTTAAGCATCTCATCTAAGTGTCAAAATTTAGCTAAAATTAATCTGGGCCTTGGTCTAACCATATCAATAAATCACGATTACAAACCACATGTGAACTTTTAAGAGAGATAATGCAGACATGTACGCTGTTCACTGAATCTGTTTTTATCTTCATAGTCATTTTCTGGGATATAAAATCTGTGCATAACTGTAATCCGTAATATATAGAGCTGAGTGAGATTGTATATAGTGATTTCTCTCTACTTCATTTTTGTCTTTGCAAATAAGGAGTTTTTAATGTGTGTTGCAGAAGGTCTTCCATCCCTGTTGTGATTGATGGCTAGCAAACTGTTGGGGACAATTCCAGTTGGTGGGTAAGAAACACCATCTCATTTATCTTTATATCATATCTGTTGCAAATTAAACTAAAAACACAGAGTTTGCACACTAAAATGGTTACACTGTGGAGCAATGTGCCTATAAAACAGCATGCTAACAAGCACGACATGATAAATGAAATGCAATAAACTTCTACAATTTCAAATTCTCCCAGAGGCAGATGCCGAGGCTATCACCTGTTGAGCTTCATTTGGTGACAGCATAGCAGTATCTCCAAGAAAGAACTCACTGGGCCTGCTTCTTAAGAAGTGAGTGGCTACCAGTACACCCTTGGTTAACTTCACACGTGCAGCAACTGAGATAAGATTTGTAATTCAAACAACTACATGCATAGGCAGTGGTAGTTTGCTTGCTGGATTACTATTGCTCCCAAACAGGAATAATCTGTTTTCTTCAGCAGATGGCAGTAGTAGAGATATATGCTAAAAGCTGGACTCCCAAAAGCTGTTTGTAAAATAAAGCTGGGTTTTTTTTCATATACTGTCTCTTTTTTAAGTGTAATACTTGAGCATTTACCAGTCAGATGGTAAACCTCATCCCCAGCTTCAATAGTGAAGTAATTCACGAGTGTACAACAATTTGCTAAAACACAAAACAAAATAAAAAAAAACCAAAACAGTGAAAAAAAAAAACGCTTACTGATCAACGATACATTTCTTTTACGTGAAAGTAAAAATTTATTAGCATTAACTATCTATCTGTACACACAAATCTATTTTAACTCATCAGGTGTCCCATGCAACAACCCAAAAGGTTTTTCATTAACTTAATTACTCTCTTCAGGAAGATATCAGTAGAGTGCAGTTTTTGTAAGGGGAAGAAACAAGGAATGTCTCGAGGCTTTGTTTGTTCTCCATAGAACGCTGTTGTTTTGGGCCACACAAATAAACACAAGCACATTTCAGTTAACTGTTTTTAAAGTATCAGAAATATTAGAATGGTCCTTTCAGCATCCCTGAAATGCTGTACCTGGGTCTCTATTTTTGAAGGAGGAGGAGACTAGAAGAGAGATATGTTCCCAGAAAGACTCTCAAAGGAGTGAGTCATAAGCCCGAAGTCGAGTCCTTGGTGATCCCACTCTTAGGTGCAAGAAACTTGTTTTCAAATTCCTCTACCTGGTTTAGTATGGCAAATGCTGTCTGCTTCTCCTACACTGAGTGCTCTAGCTCCAGGACAATGAAAATATAGTTGTGTGTTCAATCTGGTCGAGTAAATATTTCATTACTTATACATAGATGTTGAATGCTGGTAGTGCATCATGTGCTTTAGATGCAGGTGAGAAGCAAATGGAGGTCTCTTACATGATACAACTGACTTGCTGCAGCATAAAATTAGAACCTCAGATTTATGCATTCCATATTCCCTAAAAATATCCTGAGGCAATCAGGTTCTTGTGCCTTTAAGATTTCTGCCTTTTACACTCATCACAAGAAACAGAATAGTAGATCTCTGGAGCAAAAATTGTATGTCTCTCAGGGAAAAGCAAAGCCTAAAATGAACAAAGGAAACCATTCACCATTTTGATGGATAGATTACATTCTACTATGTTTTTTATTTATTTTATTTAAAATACCCAGTGCTAGGACTTACTTCTGTGACAGACTCTTGTGATTTTGTGAGATGGGGAATTTCCTATGTGTAAAAAACCAACTATTACTATAGTTTTTGACAAAGCTCAGATGTGCATGGTGAGAAATGGTAAACAGTTCGGAGGTTTAAATGCCATGGGATACATTGAACAGTGCTGAAATGTTCCTGAAATTTGTAGCTGAGTTTTTACCTCTGCATTTAGTTTTCAAGAGCTTAGGTATTGCAAGTGCTTTTGTCTCTCTTTATTATACTTCACATAGCTGATTTGTATCTAAACCTATATTCTGCAGTCTGCAGTAGCAATAATAACTTACTTTTAAAAGGTTTCGCTTTGGATTTGAACCATAATAATTGCTGGTCTGATTATAAAAAAATAGTATCATCTGTGGCAACAGCTTATAAACATAATTGTACCCTTCAAGTAACTATAGGTAAGGACAGATAAAAAATTAAATCTTAACATCTTGTATTGATTGCTAGGTCAATGCTGCTCCTGAAACTGTAAAATATGAATGAGCAGCCTTTGAACAGAATAAGATACTAGATACCTTTGATCAAATCTGGAAAGCGTTTCTGCACCACTACTCACTAAAAAGAACAAATAGAGGATAACCCTCAGATGATCAACCCTGTATCCACAAGGACTTCGTCTGTGTAGCCTAAAAACTAAATATATATTGACCAAATGACAGGTTTCAGAAGATACGATCATTATGATTCATTCAAGGAAGTAAACAACAGAAAAGGACAAGCTTTATTTACATCATTCCAAAGAGATCGATTTACAATTAATGGGATGAAATTAAGCAAAGAAATTTGTAGGCTGGACATCAGAAAATATTTAATTGTGGAGCCGTCTGTCAAATTGTGGATAATTCTGCAAGAGGAAACAAGAGAAATCCCATTACTTCCATAAAACTGGATGTGCTGATAGGGTTCTGGTGGATACAACAAACTTACAGAGTGTGGTGGATAGAGGAAACACTTAGAGAAAATGGAATTTTTAGTGTTAGATAACATGTTTGTTGTTGTTTGTTTTTTGTTTTTTTTTTAAATCCAGAAATTATAGCTGCAGTACCTCAGAGGAATTTGTGTATCCTGTGACTCCTTTTCCCCTTTTAGCTGTTTGATTACATACTTACCATTATATATGTCTAATCCTTCTCATTTTGTGATGTAATAGAGAATAAATCCAGCTGAGGTGTGATGCAGGAGAAATGGAATTACTGATGTGACCAGTTTGTGATGCTGTATGGAGGCAAAAAGCCTGTGAAGAACAGCTTGTACTCTGCATTTCCCAAATAAATATAAAATAAAATAAAATTTTCAAGTGAATTTCAACAAAAGCACTTGAAAGTGATTGTGAGGTTTGTGAGGGGCTTTTAGTAACTTTTTTTTTTTAATGAAAATTTGAAACTGTCATTTATCTAGTCCTTTTCTGTAGTCTTATGCTTAATCTTTCTATATTCTTCTGGATCCTGAAGCCAACACCATTAGTTTTCCCCAAAGAGAAGGGCTCTCAAGCAGAGGACTTGCAATTGGTCTTCTGTGTCCTGAGTCCTCCACTCACAGGAACAGGCTGTTGATGACTTGATGTTTCCTCTGCTTGCATCCACTTGACACTATAAACCTTCTCTCACACAGTCTACTTACTTTTAATTTGTCTCCAGCTAATATCTGAATGTTGTACACTGATCTCCCCCACCCCATTAGCAGAAAGATCTATTAATTGTTGTGTGGTGACTATAGATGTTTGTTAGACTTCTGCTGCACATGGAAGTCACAAATCTAATCTAAAACTATCTAGATAATAGGCACTTGATCAGATGACAGATACTATCAGAGCTAAAGCAAGGTAAGACCACTTCAGGACAGTACAAGCCTGAATGAGGCCTGAGGTTCTGCACTGTCAAATCCTTACAGTGTCTTTGACTTTTTCCTTGGCTAAAGGTAGGGTGCAGTATTTCCTTCAACAACCTTCCTTCAACATTAAATCTGTGTAATTTGAGCACTTAATATTATGCACAAACAAATGCAGTATGAATTTCTCAGAGATGTCAGAATTTATACATATTTCACACAATTAGCAATGACAGCATTCCAGAAAGGTTAGGGAAAATGAAGAAAGTGAGATCATTAGGATGGACACCTTGCTGCTAGATTTCAAAAGGATTTAGGTCTTGTAATGTTTTCTAGCTGTCATTTATACTACCGAAACCGTTTGGGGCAAGTCCACACAGGCTCAGTAAGTTATTTTTAGCCAACTTCTTAGTCTCCTTTGTCACAGCTGAAAGGTGTGGGCAGGGGTATCTTCTTTCATTTCAAAAATGAAGATCAATTTAATCCCTTTAAAATGAGCCCAAATTGCTCCAGTTTAACTCATATTATGATTTGAAGCTCAAGAAAATATGGCAGTCAGAATTAATAGTCATTCTATTTTTCTCATCTGACTGTAAAATTCATAGCAAAACAATGATAAATCAGTATTAGTTGTTGTTTTAAGATCCTTTCCAAATAGAAATGTGTACCAAATCTGTATAACTTCATAAATTGGAAGGTGAGGCAACAGTATTTTTGTGAGCCAGTTTGAATCTGTTAATATCTTTCCCTCAGTGGAGGAAGCCTGGATCCTTAACCTCTGTACCAGGAATAAATTTAAGCAATATCTTACCTCTTGTTTCTTTGATTACTTTGAAAGATCATTGATCTTAAAGGAAGATTTTAATGGAAGATTTATTTAATGATACTGGATTTGGCAAGGAGTTTTAGCTGCCTATTATGTTGACGAGAAATATAACTTCCAGAAGTTCTGAACCACACTTATTTAACATCTCTATGCACAAAATAATTCACATTCTCCTCCTGGCAAGGCAAGAAACCAGACAAATTGATAGGAAAACAGGTTTCCTGGCTGATTGTTAAAGATATTTCTTTGATTTGTGCAGAGCAGCATGAAGCTGACACAGGATAAGTAATGTAACAATATAGGAGAAAGAAAGGGCAATTTCAAGGTGCTCAAAAACCTGGCTTTGGAGCTCTCATGGGATCACTTTTTGTGGATATTCACACTACATTTTAATTTCCTTAACATTTTTATCATTGAAAGTAAAAAGGAAGCAAAGATAAAGTAACCAACAAAACTATAGGCAGGCCTAAATTACAGAACAGTTCTGGCATTTGTTTTTCAGATATGGACTGTTTTTTTTTTTTATTTGAAAACAATGGTTGTTTCTTTTAGTTTGATAGTTAATTGTTTCACAGAAAGTCACAATAGCATCTCAGGACAGATTCGGTGTTTCGTTTGAGCTAGACACCTGGACTCTCTCTATAGCCAGCTATGGAGATTAGTGCCTCTGGAGGGCAGTTCATCCTATTTTATGATGGGTATTTAAGAAGGAGATCTACAGAAAAATGATTCATCTTAGCTGTATCTCCCCATTAACTATGGAGAGTCTAAAGGAATTGCTTAAATTAGACACTAAATGTCAAGACAGCTAAAAGCAGAGGTGAGTCCCACCCCTTGTTACTATATGATGTATGTCCTCATCATTCACAAAGATTATGCTCAACTGCAGACAGTGATTTGTTGGTAACTAGACTGCCCTTTGTGTGGCATCCTTCCCACCAAACTCATCTACATCAAGGACTTGGCCTCCTGAACTCACTGGGAATTCCCAATTTTTTCCATTATTACAGAATTAACAGCGCTTACAAAGTTGTAGATACAGGGCGTTCTGGTCAAACCTCAGTGTCCGGAATAAATTCTGCATTACAAGTTCCAGGTTTTCAGGTGGTTTTGGTCTTCTCACCTTTTAGGCAATATCAAAATTAAAAAGCCTTTCCTTGCAGTGTTTGTAAATGAAATATTCAGCATGAGTGCAGGATTCAGGTTCCCTATTGAGTGAATAAGGATACACAAAACTACTTGGGAAATGATGCAGGCAAAAGAGTGCTGTGAATGGTTTAGATTGTAAAATTCTAAATTATTTTTATTGGCATGTCTAACCAAAATCTTAGCCAACAGAGAACATACACTGATAAAGTCAATGACAAAGCTTGAAATGGAAACAAGTGAAAACACAGAAACAATTACTGTCCAACTGTCTTTGTTTAAGCTGCCATTTACTTATGAGCAATTGGATCTTATTATTTCTGCCAAATTTGTGTTTTACTGAGACCAGGAAAACAAGACAAAGCAAATATCTGTTCTTGAATTTGAGACAGCTGAGCTTTATTGAAGGTGTCTCTAAGTTTCCAAGCAAGTAAGAATCGATGTTCACATAGAAAATGCCTTCCTTCTTAGACAGTTAGGAGTCACACATTCATTTCCTGAAGAAGGAAGGAAAATAAGCTTTGTTTAATTACTTAGGGATGTGGATCTATGACTGTGCTGTAATGTCGAACTGGAAATTAATTTCTTGCCATACAAATCAATTTTTCATTAGAATGATCCACAAACCATTCTTCATCGGAATGATCTCCAAATTTTTGCTAAAGTCGAAGGCATTTGAGACTTGTATTTCTTCAAGAGTGCTTAAACAACCATTCTGCTCAATATACTGAGGATGTGTACTCCTAAAATTGTACAATATTTGGGGCTGAAAGTGATTCCTGGAGGTCATCTGTTGCGACACTCAATCAGAGGTGTATGGGGGAGTAAACTTCAAAGTTA
>VWZK01013557.1:14450-24630 GCA_013396935.1 Baryphthengus martii | reverse complement strand
TTGTTAAATAAACCAAAAAAGAGGAAAAAAAAAAAAAAAAGAAAGAAAACCAACAACAAACGACAAATAGTTATAGTAGAATTCTGTAATGGTATAATCACTCCGCAAATGTATAGGATAAAACCAAAAGGTTCTTTTATTTCTGTACCTATCTGCAATAAATACTGTTAAGTCTACTTTTGGATTTCAGCTATGAACTCCATTCTTAATCAAAGCTGTTTGCAAGGGTTAAATACATGGGGTCTACTTATTTATTATGTTACATCATTTTAATCAGTGCTCAGAAGCACTGACACATAACTCACTTCTTAGAAGCAAGGACAGGGATACTAGAGTTTATCATACAAACTATTGGGATGACGGTCTAACGTAGACTTGTACCATAATTCCTGTTTGGTTTGTTTATGTAGACTCATGGTTGGCTGTTGGTAACTGATGCAAAAAGGGAAAAAATGGAGTAGTAGTGAAAATAAAAAAGTATAATCTCAGTTAGACAACTATGTCTTATTGTAGATTACAGTTTTCCAACAGTGTTGAGATGTACAGCTTTTATAAGCCAGCTAGAAAATGTTTCTTGTATTTTTATGTCAATTAGATAAAGTATAACTTATCAGTGCTTACAAATAAGTTCAAAACTGATTATTGTTCAAAACATATATAGACTTTAAGCAAAAGAATTATCTCGAGTCGTTATTTTTGGAAGTAAATAATTACCTTGAGTCTTCCATCACAAAAGTTACAACAGTTAAAGTATAACAGATTGTGCAATGGAACAACAGGAAATGTTTCCTGCGCTGTATTACTGATGAAAAAATCAGAACCGATAACTGACATTTCTGTTTAGAAATATGTAACCAAGGAACTCAATTCTTCAGTTTCTGTGCAAACTTCCCTTTACATTTTGTATACCCCACCTTGGCTAATAGCTGAAACAGAAATCCTATCTGACTGTCATTTTGCACAAATGCATCAAGTGTAATCTGGTGATAATGACAGGCTAAGGACTCAGCAAAGATAAAGTGCAGAAACAAAAATTCCACTTGTTAGCACAACTTGGGGTACGAAAGATACTGATACCATTTTCTAATGGGTAATAACTGAGTACAGGAGAATATCTGTAGTACTAACATGCAAGTTTAATGAGGTAGGACTCTTAAGGTGAAATGAATGAACCCCGATCAAATATGTCACAAGAAATCCACCAAAAGTCTGAGAAATGTACAACAGTATGTGGTTTGAAAACCTCATATTTGAAAGCAATCCAATTACCTGAAATCATACGTTGTATAAAGAAAGGGGAGTCTGCAGATTTTTAATGTAGGTCTTAAACATTTCGATATTAAATGAAAGCAAGCAGAGCAGGGACTGCAGTCCTAAAGATGACAGGATCATAGATACTGATTTGCTGTAAATAAAATGTTCTGTTAATAAAGTCATGGCCCAACATCCTTTCCTGAAACAAAGATTATTTCCTTGTGTTTGGATGTTGTAGTGCTAAACAAAAGGACCGCGATTTGATCTCTGACCATGCAGCAAAGTAAGATTTTCTTGTGTCCACATTATTTAGTGCTAGTACTTTCTAGAGCAGATGTGTTGTGGAGGGAGCTAATTGTAGCAGTGAAAATAAAGCCAGTCTAAAAGCTAACAATTAAGCAGTACGGACAACCAAGGATTCAGTGCTTAAGCTCACTCCCTAGCTCTCTTTTATTTAGCAGAATTTATGGCCTGTTACATTGAGGCTTTGCTAGGTAACAAAGGAGAAACGTGCCTTGAAAATGCAGCTAAAAAGTCATTGAAGTTGTATTTTTATGAGTTCATACAACGGAAAATGGACATCCTTTCACTGTCCCACAGATCAGACCTCTACAAACTGAATATGCACAGCTATTTTGTTTGCCATGCAAAAAGTGTATGCAGATGAAAACATAACTTTTCAATCTAAAAAAGTCTGTATTTGAATAGATATTTGTTGAACAAAGTTTTAAATCCCTTGGCTGGTTTTAACCAGAATTATAATCTAAAATAAACCTTTTTAAACAAGCCTTTGCTATACAGGTTTGTTTAGTTGGGATTTTTTTTTTATTCCTCCATTTGAACAGTATTAAATTTTAGCTTTTGATTTAAATCATTGGTTGCAGGAATTCTGAGTCTTGTTTGTTGAGAAAAAAAAAAAAAAAATTGTAACTACATTGATCAGATGAATTTCTAAATTCATATATATATCCCTAACCTGACCAAAGATGTGATTGTTTAGATTTCATACTTGCTGAGTTCCCTAGGTATCTTCTATTAAAATGATTGGTAACATACAACCTTCTATCACAAGGCATATACTATAAGATCCTGAAGTGCATTCAGAACTTTTCTATGCTCAGAGGTGTCCAATACCCATTATTTCTGTGAGTCATTTTCTGAATGTTGAACTGGTTAGAAATACGCTCAGTGGAAAAAAAAAAAAAAGGGGGGGGGGGGGAATTCACTTGCAAAATGACCCATAATAAAGCTTTCCTTTTTCTTTAGAAAAACAAAAAACAGTATAATGTAACTTTGGCAAAATCAGTATCTATTTGTCCTAGGTTACCAAGTGCTGAAATGTCCCTATTACAACTGATAACTTTAACAATTGTTTAAGGCATTTTAGCTATATCTGCGGGGCTCAAGTGGCGAGTCTTTTCTCCTGCGTACAACAAATATCTTACATTACCAATCTCCTTTTGTCTCACTGCCAAGGTCACGGACAAGAAACAGACTGAGTTTTTTCACTTTGTTAATCTAGGATTTCTGGAGTTTTTTAGGAAATGCAGGAAACTCTACATGCCCAGTAAAAGGCAAGTGTAACAGTGGGCAACAGTATCAAGTGTTCTGCACCTGTTTTACACTCCAGCACTGTAATTTCTGCAAAGTAAACAGTAGATCTCAGGGTCAGATTACAAATTCTAGTAGGCTGTTTGCTAGATTGCCGCTTTGTTTAACCTTTACACTTTCATTTAGAAAGGAGAAAGTATCACTGTCACACCAAGAGGGCAGTTAAAGAGTTTTAATTAACTGTGGAGGTAATTAGACCTCCCAGTTTAACAATTATCAGACAATTCTTTTCTCCTCTAAGTCCTTTAAAGTTGCATAGTTTTTTTACAAGGAACAAAATTCATTTCATAAATACTTTGCAAAAAAAAAAAAGTGGATAAAAGACTACACAGAAAGAAAAGCTGATTCCCCTATGAAATTATCTATTTCCTTTTTCTAATTTAATAATAAGTCAAAATCTATCAGCTTCTCATCCACCATTCCCTGCCAAAGTCCAATTCTAATACAATTGCTCCTTTTATTAATTCCCCCCTCCCTTCAGCCTCCTGAGCCTCTGCTCTGTTTGGCCCATTGTGATATTCACACGTATGACAAAGGTGAAAGAAAAATCCCCTTCTTCTTTCCAATAAATTTTGCTGTTGATAACTGTAGTTTAAACAGTTTCGTGTTCTGACAATTGTTTGAAATCTCTGATCCAGCTTTCTCTCTCCCTGCAGAAGACAAGATCTCTAGCCATGGGGGACGCTGCTCAGCATTTCTGATTCTCAACTTCATTTTTTGAGATGTACACATAACTCAAAAACCAAGTAGTAGCTGTCTTATCCCCCGAGTGAAGACAGGAATCCAAAACATTAACTCTCCTGAATGCAAAACATAATTATAAATGTAGATAAATGAAGTGTACATACGCAGGTCCTTTAAGGAAGGTTCTTAAGAAGGAAGTGTGCGTGGGGTTGTGTGCTTCTTTTGTTTGCATTAATCATTACAGCTTCACCCAAGTTAACTGCACAACAGGTGTTGGCCATACTTGTTGTATCATTGTGTTGAAACCTATTTCCCACTCACCTGTATTCCAATAAACAGCCTCTGCTGAACATAGTCTTTATACTAGCTACATATTTGCATGCTTATAAAGCTACGTTTTACTCTTAATGCCCCCCTTGTAAAGCTCACAGATTTTAAGAAAATAAGTGATCAAGTAAATTTCTCACAAGTACAGAAGCGAATGCTACAGATGAAGAAGTGACTCAAATAGGTTACAAAAACACTGATGAAGAGGTAACAGTGACACTGGTAGACTGAAAAGTGGAACACAGGTCTGTATATATAATGTGAGTTTTTTTCCTCAACAGTTTTTTTTTTTTTAGAATTATTACAAAATGTCTTTTGGAACATAGGTCAAAATTTTAAATAACATGAACACGTGCTGATTTTATTTCTGTTCACTTAGAAAAAGAAGATAATTCAGCTTGTTACAGACAATCAAGTTATTATGTTTTAAATTATAATTGGAAATTGATAAGATAACCAAAAAAGGACAAAATTTAAAGAAAAGTAGGAGGAAGCTAGAAAAAGTAAAGAGCTCAAAGTGCTGAAATGATGATAGGAGACAGCCAAGAAAAGAACAGCATTTGGCCAGGAGGAATATTTTCTCTTTTGGTTGAATTACTGTGTGAAACGAAAATGAAAACAGAATACCAACATCCAACATCAGCTCAGGAGTTTGAGGTGCTATCATAAACCTCTTGAGATTTGCTCTCATTATATTACCACCCCCCACCCCCAAACCATATCGTAGTTACAAGCCTTGTAAGCCTTGTGAATTCTCAGTTGCTTATCATTTATTCTGCATATAATAAATCCTTATTTGTAATATGCACTATATAATGGAGTAGTAAATATTTCCAATTAGCTTTAGTGTCACAGTCCTCAAAAACTGATGCATTTATGTTAATATAAAAGCGTACATGGAACATTTTATCATGCATTAGAGATTTTAATCAGGTAATCTGCACGGCATCTGGAAACCTAAGCAGAGGCAAAGTCTGCTATAACAAAGGCACTGTAACAGTTCACCTTCAGTGAAGAACAATAATGCATTATTAAATTCACTTTCCTGCTCAGTGGTTACACTTAGCTGACCACAGCAAATTTGCTCTCTGCCTGGTCTTCACAAGTTGGCAGAAAAATAGATTCTGTCACATTTAACGGGTTCAGAAAATGACAGGATGCCTCTCTTGGTTTAACTATAAACCATAATCTTTCAGAAGTAAATATAATTACAAATGCCTTTTGTCACGTAGTTCTTAGGAAGGATATTATATGTGGGTTATTAGAGTAGTAGATCTCACTATATACCTGAATATCATTAAAAGCCAGAATTGATATTGCACAACAGCAACTACAAAAAAGAATCAGATTCCTATTTTTCTTTGATCTTAAATGACATCATAATTCTTAGAAAACAAAGATACAGACATCAAATTCCTTGAGAATGGCCAAACTGTTATCAAGAGATATTACCCCTTAAACTAGCATCAAAGAAAAAACCCATGTTCTCTTTCATGGGAAATATAGTTTTAATCTTATTGTACACCTATTAGTAATTTTCTTTGTTTTACATACATTTGACTGAAGGAACTTTTAAAAAAAACTGCCTAAGACATTCAGTGATGAAGAATTATTGATTAGGAATATAATTAGCACAGTTGTATACAACGGAACCCGATTCCTTTTGGTTTCCAAGGAGTTTTATCATGCTGCAAGCATGATAAGAATCTGCTCCATATGATGACATTCACTTTCAGGTAGAGGTCTTGAACCAACACTGTACATCTCTTAAGTGCCAGTGAAGTGCAATTTAGGTCCCAATTAAGATCTATTAAATAGTTTTAATTAGCTTTGTGTAGGTAACTAGTTTAGCAATTATAAGACATATTTTTTCCCCTGTAAGACCTTCAATTCAGGTAGTTTTGTTAAAAACAGCTTAACTCTAATGTGGGAAGTATTTAGGCTCATTGAAACATGAGCTTGGACTCTGGGATCTTTTTATTACTTATCTAGATATTAAAAAGAAAAAGGTTTCTTAAGTCCTCAGAAGGAGGTTAGGTATTACAAAGAGATCATATTCAAAACTCATGTGAAATTTAACAATAGTCATCTTCTACCTAAGTGGAATTATCACTGTGGGTTAGATAAAATGTCCATAATATATTTTATTTAAGTGTCTAGATTGAAAATTCTGTAAATTGAGAAGGGATCTAAAAGAGCATGAATAGTATGTAGCTTACATCCACCCTTTCTGAGAGGAGCAGTGACATACCTTGGCCATGAAGACAATGAGTTTTCCTAGACATTGAATAAACACTTCTAGGAGTTTTGATCACACTCTAGCAGAGAGGTACTTAGGATCTTCCAAAAAATTAAACACAAGTTCATAGAATCACAGAATGGTTTCAGTTGGAAGGAAGCTTTAAAGCTCGTCTAGTTCCAAGTCCCTGACGAGGGCAGGGGCAACTTTCACCAACCAGATCAGGTTGCTTAAAGCCCTATTCAACCTCACCTTGAGCACTTCCAATTATTGGGCATCCACAGCTTCTCTGAACAACTTGTTCCATTATCTTACCACCTTTATCATAAAAAATGTCTTGCTTATATGCTATCTAAACCTCTTTTAGTTTAAAATCATTGTGGCTTGTCCTGTTACTACAGCCCTTGATAAAAAGTCTTTCTTCATCTTTCTTGTAAGCCCCTTTAGGCATTTAAAGGTCACACTAAGGTCTCCCTGGAGCCTTCTCTTCTCTAGACAGAATAGTGCCAACTGACTCAACCTTTCGTCACAGGAAAGGTGTTTCATCCTTTTGATCATTTTTGTGGCCCTCCTCTGGACCCATTCGAACAGATCCATGTCCTTCCTGTGCTGGAAACACCAGAGCTATATGCAGTAAGTCAGGGTGGGGTGCCAAAAGGGCAGAATAGAGGGGGAGAACCATCTTCCTTAACCTGCTGACCACATTTCTGGTTTTGTCACAGGTGGACAGTGGTGACAGTGATGGAACTTTCAAGTTATCTACAAAACTGAGATGTAGAAGTTTCTTTTCTCTCTGCTATCTGAGGAAACTCAGTCACAACTAGCTAATTCAGGAATGTCATTTAGTCATTTCCCCTTCTCCCTGTGAAGAAAATGCAGTTTAAACCTGAATTTAAGCTTTTGTTAAACCTGTTCCCCTGATTAGTTCCTCTGCCAAGAGCAAAGCAATGAAAGAATGAACATGAGTCTACTGCTTGCATACCTGGGCACTCCAAAGCATGTAGAGTCCTAAATTCAAAACACTGCTCCAGCTACCTATCTACACTAGGTACTGGACTTCAGTTCTTTTCTTCCCTAAGAATGTCCTAATCAACAGATTACGCTTGCAGCCATGCTCAAGGTCCCTTTGGCCACATACACAGCCATACAAACAGTAAGGGATTAAGGCTGTTGACACTACTTGCTTCTTAAACTCAATCTCTGGCTTTATTTTGGGCTACTCATAACACTCCTCAAGACAGATGCGCTCATGTGCTTGTCCAAAATATTGTGGATATAAATAGGTCCATATCACTTGGATCTTGGGACGGAATCAGTTTCTGTCTTTTTCTGTGTAGCAGGATATCCACAGAATTTCTTCTATGGGATCCATTTATAAGGTCCGGAAAGGAGTATACAGGGAACTACAGGCCTGTCAGTCTGACCTTGGTGCTTGGGAAAGTTATGGAGAAGATCATCTTGCGTGCTATCACATGCATATACAGGACAACCAGAAAATAAGGCCCAGACAGCACGGGCTGATGAAAAGCAGATCCTGCTTGAATAATGTGATCTCCTCCTATGACACCTAGTGGATGAGGGAAAGGCTGTGGATGTTGCCTACCCTAGGCTTTAGTAAAGCTTCTGATACTGTTTCTCAAAGCATTCTTGTGGAGAAACTGGCTGCTCGTGATATGGATGGGCAAATGCTAAGCTGGATAAAAAACTGGCTGGATGTACAAGCTCAAAGAGTTCTAGTGAACGGAATTAAATCCAGCTGGTGGGTGGTCACAAACGGTGTTACTCAGGGCTCAGTATTTGGGCCAGTTCTCTTTAATACCTTTATCAATGATCTAGATGAGAGGATTGAGTGCACCTTCAGTAAGTGTGCAGATGACACCAAGTTAGACAGGTGTGTTGATCTGCTTGAGGGTGAGGAGGCTCTACAGAGGGATCTGGATAGCTTAGATCAATGGGTTGAGGCCAATGGTATGAGGTTCAAGGCGGCCAAGTGCTGGGTCCTGCAGCTGGGTCACAACAACCCAATACAATGCTACAGACTTGAGAAAGAGTGGACAGAAAGATGCCCAGTGGAAAAAGACCTGGGGATACTGGTCAACAGCCAGATGAATATGATAAGCTGTATGCCCAGGTGGCCAAGAAGGCCAACAGCATTCTGGCTTGTATCAATCAGAAATGGTGTGGCCAGCAGCACTAGGGAAGTGATTGTTCCCCTGTACATGGCACTGTGGGCCACAGTGCGGGCCACACCTTATATGTATATAAGTGGCCCACACTGCTTATATGCACTGTGTTCAGTTTCGGGCCCTTCAGTGCAAGAAAGACACTGAGGTGCTGGAGCATGTTCAACGAAGGGGAGTGAGGCTGGTGAAGGATCTAGAGCACAAGTCTTATGATGAACTGCTGAGGGAGTTCAGGTTGTTTAACATGGAGAAAAGGAGACTCAGGGGAAACCTTACTGCTCTCTACAACTCCTGGAAAGGAGGCTGTAGTGAGGTGAGGGTCGGTCTATTCTCTCAAGTAACAAGTGATAGGACAAGAGGAAACTACCTCAAATTGCACCAGGGTAAGTTTAGCTTGGATATTAGGAAAAAATTCTGCACTGAAAGGGTTGCCAAACACTGGAACAAGCTGTCCAGGGTAGTTGTGGAGTCACCATTCCTGAAGGTATTTAAAAGACATATAGATGAGGTGCTGAGGGACAAGGTTTACTGGTGGCTTGGCTTAACCACTGGACTTGATGACCTTAAAGGTGTCTTCCAATCAAAATAAGTCTATGATTCTATGAGTCTGTGTGAACTGGATTATGCCATATAGACTTGGAATATACTTTACATACATGGAGACTGCCATGATTCAGTCAACTAGTCTGTAATGGCACACCATTCAGAGTCACCTTTCAGTTTCAGGGGTGTAAAATTTGCACTATCGTAACCTAATTAATTTAAATATTCTTGCAAGTATTTTCAAGCACTACAACTTGTACATTCTTGAGTAAAGCATCCCACTGGTTTCAATGGGATAACGGATTTCGGCAACTTGGCCAATGACTGCAAATATTTGCATGATTAAAAGCTAAGCCTACTTTGGAAAAAAAGTCTTGCATAGATGATGCAAAGCTTCCCAAATTCAGAAGGAATTTGTAAGAGGCACTCTTGCATTCATCCACTGTTTAGGAAGTCCAGCTTCCCCAAGAATATCAAGACAATCTCAGATTTTATTTAGTTATTGTTCTATATTGGTAAAAGCATCATAACAGTTTGAATTTTTAAAGGCAAATCTAGTTTAAGGAGTTGTTCTCCCTATAGATCTTGGGAAAATATCAGGAATACTACTACCATGTCCTAGCACACATAATTTCTAAAAGGTACAGACCCTAAGAAAGGATTCCTAAGCCTTTTATAGACCATTTTACCTACACAATTCATGTCTTTTTTTTCTTTTTTTTTTTTTCTTCAATCATATATGCGTTCAGAACTCCTCAAAAGAAACTTTTAGTGAAAGGAGATTTTCCAGGACCGGAAGAGCTGCAAACCTTTCACACTTCCTTGAAGTTGCTATACTTTGATTTGCAAGAGATAATCAGTAAGTAGTGGTCAGCAAATATATTTCAAAAAAGGAGAGCAGTAGCTGAGACAACCAAAAGGAAAGTGAGGGGTAGCATCTTATTAAACAGGGTTAACTTAATTGCAAGTGATCATTTGACCATGTCCCAGATTTAATTATATTAACTTTATTATCCAGTTTTGAATTATATTGATCATAGATGGAATATAGTTTCTAAGATAGGTGCTGTCTCATCAAGTTGTAGTCTCTTCTTGCCTTAAAGGAGCAATCCCATCTGCCTTGTTTAACTATTGAAATTCCTAAACAATCAAAGTAGAAAGGTAAGCACCTCTGCAAACCTGCTCAGGGAGAGACGGTTTGCCTCGTTTAGGCACCTTTCTTTCTCAATTGCCTGTACAGGATCCCAAGTGCTCCCAAAGGACAGAACCATCTGCTTCAGTGAGGAGCTCGTCTCTTGTTTGCTTTCCATGTATGGGGAATCAGTCACAAATGTTGGGC
>VWZK01013557.1:6950-9450 GCA_013396935.1 Baryphthengus martii | reverse complement strand
CAACAAAAAGAAAAAACTACCTTTTGGGAACTGTTTAGGACACAAGGCACAGAGGAATTGTACATGTAGAGTTGCTATTCAGAAAACCAGATATGTCAGATGAATTTGAGTCATTGTAAATACAGAATAGCTGGCACACATATGTGCAATTGGACTGCAGTAAGTCCAGTTCACCCGGAATATTTTGGAAATGATGGACACATATCTGCCAAGTAAAAACTGCATAGTAAATCTCTCAGAAATTATGTCAGAACTACTATTACCCTAGCAGAATAAAGGTCCCTCATAGCAAGTAAGTCTCAGAAGTGTCTTGTTGGAGGATGGCTTAGTGAGAGTCTCTAGAAATACTCATCCAATATTTTGCTATATAAAAACTTTCAGAAATTTGTACTTCCTTTGCAGCTCTTCCTGCATACATACACTATTCATATCCTATCCAGTAATATCAAATGCTCCTGTGTTTTCTATGAGACAAAAATAGATGCTTTCTGGCTTCTTAGCAAATATCAACCTATTGAAAAAAACCTTGCAGTTGCATTTTTCACCTTTGTAGTCCATTACCTGTAATAGCCTTTAATGTACTTTAAGAATTCTTGAGCCTCTTGGACTGAGCAAATAGACACACCACAACAACAACCAGAGTGTGGAAAGCTTATTTTGGAGATACCGGCTTTCTTGAACCTTTCATTTAGTGGATCTTTATATTATCTGTCATATGTTACAAATTTGACTACTACCTCTTTACGGTTTGAGAAGTATGTGCTAAATGATGTGTGAATACAGAGCCTTAACTCAGTATGTTAATAAATTACAATCATCTAATGCACTAACATTTAAGAAGTGAGAAGGTAGACCTGAAACGTGTTAATTGTAAATATATTTGAATACAGATACCCATCATGGTCTGTTTGAATTCATCTTGTTACAATAAAATGCAACATACAGCAAAATAAACAAATTGTATAAGTATCTCTTTGTGTAAGTATGTATACAAAAGGGAAAATTAATAAATAAAGTGTTTACACAAGCAGTTGGGCAGCATAACTGTGAACAAAAATTCCTCTGTATGTCAACTGGTAATAACTGTCTTTAAAAAAGGGCTTTCAAGAGAACTAACTAAAACCATAATAGAGACCAGAAATAGAATTTAAGCAAAGGTCTGGATCACTTGCTGACTTTGCTAGAGGACAGCTCAGGTAGAAGAGAACCTTTGTTGATCTTAAAACTTCCTTTGAGTCTTTCATATTTATAAAAACATACTGATATGTGTTTCCATATATATAAAGGTGAATAAGCATGCCTGATATATATTTACACTATGTATGTATTATAAAATTATTTACTGCTAATAATGCAGAATAAATATCTAACTGTATAGGATAATAAATTCACCATCAGTTCCCTTTTTTTATGCATGACTGCAAACAGGAAAAATACAATTCTAAATATTTAAATTATTTTCCATTTTACACTACAGATATTTTGGAATTTTAATATTCTATTTTATAAGATATTAACCAGAGGTCTAAGATTGCTCACATCGCTACAGCAGGATATAAAATAAATGCAGAGAGAAAGACCGGGACTTTTTAATATGTGGATTTGATAAAGTTATACTTTAATTGCTGCTATCATAGTAGTCAAGAAGCAGTTATTGTTGATTATCTGAAAATTACTTAAGAAATTTCCATTAATATCATAGCTTAAAAGCTTTGCTGACATAGTTTCATTTCTTTTCTGATCATGGTGAATATTTTATATTTTGTTATAGAAAACAGCACGCATATTTCCAACAAGAGATTGTCCTTCTCATAACACCTCAAATAACATATTCAATTTAAAATGTAAGCATGACATTCAGGCTTCATTTGCTATTGGTGTCAATCTAAAAAAGTATAAATTGATGCAGACAGAAAATTCTAATCTGATGCCCTAGGGCTAGATCCAATAAAAGACTTAAGCATCTAAATTTGGTGTTAAGGCAAGTAACTTTCGTGTTTGTCCTCCAGAAAGGAATCTTGGGCTGAAGTGAGCTGGGTCTTACGTTCCCATATATTGTATAATGGTAGGTATTGCTAGGCAGGTACCAGTTAGAGATTGTTATGAGTAGCCACTGCCTCCAACATCACTTAACATCACCCAGATCAGGTACTGCAAATTGGGATCTAATGAAGTTAACAAGTAGAACTATATTGTCTTAAGTCAACAGAAAATCATATGCAGCTCTCTGGACCTATCAAATAGAACAACTCTGGCAACAGGACTGAGCTATAAATTCCACCTTGTAGACCCCATATGACATGACTCTGGGTCATAAAAGCAAAGGGCTGATGGTAAAACATATTTCCGTTTTTTAGACAAAGCACAGTGACTAAGGATACTGCCCAGGAAATACGTCACAAGTTCAATTCTCTTGTCTCCCTACAGAGAATTAGGATCCACAACTTCAAAGGGTAAGTTGAAGTTTTAAGCCATTGATTATTTTGAACTCTTTTTTTTT
>VWZK01013556.1:9473-70220 GCA_013396935.1 Baryphthengus martii | reverse complement strand
AAAAAAAAAAAAAAAAAGAGTCTGGGATGATCTGGGAAGCTGTGTTTGCCCTTAAAGAGGTTTTGATCCCTCTCGAGGGTGAAATGTGCCATAAAAATGTAAAACAGGAGCCGGCGGACGCCTGAGCCCTTTGGTAGTGAGTAAAATAAACTTTAGACTGGATTAGATCATAAAGAGACTCTTTAGAGGTCTCCACCAACAATACCTGAGTGTTGGTTTTAAGGAGGGCTGCAGACGAGCTGCCCGGCTCCCCTGTGTCCTGTTCCACCTGCTTTGGCTGTGATGAAGGGATCTGCTTGGCTTTTCTCTTGCCTTGCTCCATTTCACACTTGGATTTACAAACCACATTGTCCCTGTCCCGGGCTTTGGGGACCTCCTCGGGCGAAGCAGCGAGTAACGTTAGAATTAACCAGAAATTCCGCACGTATCAGGATCTCTTGGGAAGGTTTTGAGTGGAATAAAGAGTTAAGGGATAAAAAAAAATATGAAAAGTCTTGCCTTTGGACTAATTGAGCTTTCATCCATCAGTCGGTGACGGAGCGGGATTGCCCCGGCCCTGGATGGGATGAGATGCTTGTTCCTCGCCGGCACTTCATGTTTTGCATTAAATATCGTGTTGCTGCCGCTCAGCCGAGGGACAGGTCCTGCAAAGCCTTTAACACACAGAATTGTCGGAGCTGGAACTCAACTTGGCAACTCTTGGCCAGAGCTGGGGTTTTTGCGCTGCGTGTCTGGTCCCGAGGCTTTGATCCAATTGTTTGGAAGTAGTTCTTGAAACCCCCCGCGTAACGAGAAGCTCCGTCTCTGCGCCGCGGGGTCCTGCGTCTCACCGCCTTCCTGGCAGGGCAAGGGGCTGCTTGGAGCTGTGGCTGGACAAATAATAAACAGTGGCTGTAAAATCTCGCTCTGAATCAGCTACTTCAGCAGTCGTTTAAATTAAAGGGCTCACTGAGGTTAATCTTTTAACCGAAGGATGCTCACCGAGCGTCTGCGCTGCTCCGGCTGCCAAGGCAGTGGGGCAGGTACTTGCATGAGGTTTGGGAATACAGATAATAAGCAATAATTTTAGTGCTTATTTTTTAATTAATTTTAATTTCCCTTGGAAAATATTCCAGTCTTTTTCGTACAGTCTTTATAGGGATACCTCCAAAAAGCTGTCCTGCCCTGAACACGCTGCGGACAGCAGAGCCTGGCCCTTGCTGCTTGCCTGGTGTTATCCTATATATATATTCCATAGTCCAAATCTGAATCAATCCCACACGGAACAGTTACCAGGAATGATTTCTATTAACCCAGAGGGAGTCAAGTGGATTTGCCGAGAGCATCCTCTTTGCCCCGCTGCTCCCGTGGCCGGGCACACGACCTTCAGCGGGGAGCTGCCTCCTGCTCCGCTCCGCAAAGCGGCTGTAAAAATCCCAACATCTCATGCCTGGTTTACTGCCGCGCCGTGATTTTGAGATCCAATCTGCCCCATTTACAAGGCTGAATTTCTTTTTTTTTTTTTTCCCTTGCTTGCCGGTATCAATTTACCTTGGAATCGGCAAGTTAATTTTGTCGCGTCCTCAGCGGTGCCGCTGATCTGAAACTGCGGTTTGCAGCCCTGGGTGGGCGCTCGTGGCTGAAACACGGGTCAGAAAACAGGGCTGCTGTTGCCTCGGGCTGTGCTGGCTCTGCCCAGCTAAAAGGAGGGGGAGAAAGAGCAAAAAGATTGGACTTCCTACAGACAGTCGACTGAGCAAGAAGGGGCCGTGGTTACTAAATTTGTTTTTGCCATAAATTCGCTCTAAATTTCAAGCACAGGGGGTTTTTATACCGTGCTGTAAAGCGGTGGCTGTGTCAAGCTGTGCCTCTCGTCCTGTGTGGTTTAAATGGATGGATCCATCCTGAGGAAAGAGATGTTTGGGTGCACTGAATCCTGCCCAGCAGCAGCCTTAGGCTTAAACCAAACTCGATCTCAGCTCTTAGCTACCTCTGCCTATGTACGGACATCCAGAGGTACCTCCTTCCCTGCTTTGCCTTTCCCCACTGATTGCAGGAGTCTCAATAGTCAGGTTTGAGTCCTCATTTTACTGTAGAGGCCTGAATTTCGGTGGGATAAAGTCAGCAGCAGCTGTTATTTCCATGTTTTCCCTGCCGTTTGTTTTGTGGGTGCCTTTGAGTATAACGTAGTTCCAGCTGGGGATAGATCTGCTGGCATCTTACCCTAGGTGATGCCGCTTCATTTGCTGTATCTCCAGATGATGAAATACTACCTTTCCATAATGTGGTCACATGGTATGGAGCAGAGGGGCCAAGTAGGACGGGGTAGGATGAGCTCAGACCCATGAGGCCGCACGGAGGTGGCTCTGACCCACTGGTTGCCCCATGAGTACCCTCAGCAAGTTTGCTGGTGACACAAAACTCGGGGGTGTGGCAGAGACATCAGAGCTGAGCTGCTGTCCAACGAGAACTGGACAGGTTGGAGAGCTGGGCAAAGGTGAACCTCATGAAGTTCACTAAGGACAAGTGTAGATCCTGCATCTGGGGAGGAATAACCCCAGGCACCAGGGCAGATTAGGGGTTGTCCTGCTGGAAAGCAGCTCCGTGGAGGAAGACCTTGGAGTCCTCGTGGATGGGAAGTTCTCCATGGGACAGCAACGGGCCCTGGTGGCCAAGAGGCTGATGGGCTCCTGGGGGACATTGGGAAAACTGTGTCCAGCAGGTTGAGGGAGGTTCTCCTGCCCCTCTGCTCTGCCCTGGGGAGACCACCTCTGGAATACTGGATCCACTTTGGGGCTCCCCAATTCAAGGGAGACAGGGATCTATCAGAAAGAGTCCAACGGAGGCTAGGAGGATGACGAAGGGACTTGAACATCTCCCCTGGGAGGAAAGGCTGAGAGAACTGGGGCTGTTGAGTCTGGAGAAGAGAAGTCTGAGAGGGGATCTGATTCCTGTCTAGAAATCTCTGAGGGATGGGGGTCAAGTGGAAGGGACCAGGCTCTTTTCTCTGGTGCCCTGGGATTGGACAAGGAATATCGGAGACAAGCTGGAACCCAGGAGGCTCCACCTCACCAGGAGGAGAAACTTCTTTGGTGGGAGGGTGACGGAGCCTGGCCCAGGCTGCCCAGAGAGGTGGTGGAGTCTCCTTCTCTGGAGACTTTCCAACCCCCCTGGATCTGTTGCTGTGTGTCCTGCCCTGGGTGCTCCTGCTCTGGCAGGGGGGTTGGACTCTCTGATCTCCAGAGGTCCCTTCCAACCCCTCCCATTCTATGATTCTATGAGCACAGCAGCCACCTCCTGTGAGCCGATGCTTGGAGGCCACCTTGTTCTGCACGGTAACGGTTGTGCGGCTGATGTGTGGAAAGCGAGAGCATTTCACGTAATTAGAGGCCAGATTCAGCTCGCTCCCATCTGTAGTGGAACTCCCACTGCCTGCGGTCGGCGCGCGGTGGTACAAATACGGCTGCGACGTCTGCGCTTCCCGTATCCCTGTCATTCCCGGGCACCTCGGAGGCGTGACTGCAGGTGTCCCCACATGCTCCCGTGGAGCCGGGCACTGCCGATATCCTTGTTTTACCTGTCCACGGGCTGTGTTTTTCCCATGGGAGGTGAGAAACGTGGCTGCTGCGTGTCCTGTCTGCTCCACACACCCGAAGAGAGTCCTTGAGATGTGACACCACCGCGCTGACACGTGCACAAGTGGCGGGGCACGGCTGTGTGATGGGGAATGGCTTTGCGGGTGTGACCAGTGGAGAACAGCTTTGCTTACTGGGATTTTCCGCCCCAGAGAGCAGTGGGGCGTTGCTGGGAGGTCTGTGAGCAGCCAACGGGTGAAAGAAGAAAGACACCGCACAGGCAGCCTCTCCGAAGGTCACTCTTCCCAGCGATGTAGCCGTCACAAGAAGGTTGAGAAGAGTGCTTTGTGCGAACTTCTGAGCTTCTCTAGCTGAAAGTGCCTGGGAGTGCATTATGGAAATATCTTTTTCAATTGACTGCAGAGAAAATTTAAGAGCCTGAATGGTGCTGCTCTGGGTTCTGACTTGGTTACACGCCAGTGAAAACCTGCAGTGCAAATCCCTTGGTGCGCAAAGGGCGTCAAACCATCCCCTGGCCCGATGGCCGTGGCCGCTCACGCTGGCCGTGGTCCCAAGGAGGTCCTGAGCTCCACCCCAAGCCCTGTGCTGGGTGGGGACAGGCGTTTGCTTTTTCTTGCACTGGAAATATTTCACTTCAGGCAGAAGTTGTAACACTCAGGGCTGTAAGTAGTAAAAGCCTCCCGGGGTTTTAAGCTTTGCTGGCTACAGAGAAATGCTGTTTTCGGTACGACGTTTAGTACTTTTCCTCCTCTGCGTAAGGACGAGGCAGCAGTTGCTGCATTTCCTTTGAGAAAGGCATGAGATGAAGTTGTCCCGTTGGGAGTATTTGGAGCTGTTTGTCCTTTTCGTCAGGCTGACGCCTCCCTCCTGTGCCAGCTCTGCGGAAGGGCTGGGCTTTCTAGGCAGGGAATGGCCTAAAAAGCTCGAGACATGTGAACAATTTTATAGCAAGGAGAAAACACTTCTGGTGTTGGCTGGGGAGGAGCCGTCCTGGAGGTTCTCAGTATCTCAGGAGGCTTGTGGAGGTGCTGAAAGCTATGGCTGAGAACTCTGCAGCCAAATTTCACCCTGGGTGACCGGGATGGCTCAGCTCACGAGTATTCCCCCATCCCTCCTTTGGCTTTGGGACTCTGCTTGATGGTTTTAAGGTGCATGGGAGCTCTGAAGACGATCGATCAGCATTTTCTGGAGAACTCGTTCGGTACACAATACCCTTCCTTAGCTGCAGGAGTTTGGCTTTGACACCGGCAGTTCAAATCCAGATGTTTTATCCCCCCTCTTTGCTAGAGGCTCCATAGCACCTCCATAAGTATCTCCACGTGGATGAGTCGTGGGGATTCCAAGTGCTGGGGGGGGTCCGCTGGCTCCTGTCGCATACTTTGGAGATGTTTTCGGCAGGGCCATCCGGCAATTTTGTCGTCGTCAGGCCCAGGGCTGCAGCTGCTGCTGGGCTGGAAACGGAGGGTAATGAAGAAGAGTTCATTAAATGAATCAGTGGGGAGAGGCTGGGAAGACAGATTGTAATTATTATCCAAATGAATCCTGCCCTTCAAGCCGTTTGCTGGCACCTGTTAAACGGCTCCAGGGCTCCCGCTGCCGGGATGCGCAGAGCTCGTCCACGGGTTGCTGCTGGTGGAGGGACGGCCTTGGTGGTCATGAAGAAGTGCAAGACACTGTCACCTGCCTTCCTCCTCTTTCCACACCATCTGCTGCTTCCCGAGGGCATCATCCAGGTTGTTGTCTTCTCTGGCCTCGTTCAACCCGAGCCCGGTGATACCACGGTCGCCACCTGACGTGTCTTGGGCCATCGACCACATTTCACCTGCGTGCGAGGTGTGTTTGTTTGTGCCGAGCGACCTCACGCTTGTGCTGGGCCACTGATTTTCCTAAGGTGAGGCACTTTTGTTAAAAAACCTCACCCTCTCCTCCCGAAAAATCCCCAAAGCGGTAGAAAGCGGAGGAAGTCGTTCTGCATCGGGTTAGTGAAGGAGCGGCGGACGGTGCTCTGCAAACCAAGTCCTGGGAAATGAAGAGATGTTGATGGGTTAATTTGTGTCCACGGGGGAGATGACCCTCTGTGGGAACATACAGGTATTGTTTCCTGCAATTAATAAATGACGGTCTGGTGGGACAGAGCTTCTGTGGCATCGTTCTGCATCGGTTTCTTCCGTGCGGTAGCAATTAGGGCTTGACGGGATCAGAGAGAGGGTAGCAGTTTTCTTAGTTTATGGACCAACATAACTCTCAAATATTTGGAGCTTCACTATTACAGTTTATTCATTTGCTGCCAGAATATTAGTGCTGTATTTCTTTTTAAATATCCACTCAACTAGGGCTGAATTGCAGGGATGGCTGTGGAGGTGATTTATGGCAGCTCTAAGGACCCTCTATAAGTACTCACCATTCAAATAGATGCTTGCACCGATGCGTCGTTACCTGGGGCGGCTGATTGCACCGGTGAGAAGAAAATGATGATATCTCTTGGTGAATTAAATGTTCTAACCTGTCGTGCCTCTGCGTTAGTGCTGCTGGAGATTTAACTCTTCTGGAAGGGTAGAATATAGGGGTATGAGGACCAGCGGGGCCAGAGGAGGCCACAAAGATAGTCTGAGGGCTGCAACCCCTCTCCGATGAGCACAGGCTGAGAGAGTTGGGGTTGTTCAGCCTGGAGAAGAGAAGGCTCCAGGGAGACCTTCTTGTGGCTTCCCAGTATCTGAAGGGGATGTACAAGAAAGCTGGGGAGGGACTTCTTTTTACAAGAGCTTGTAGTGATAAGAAGAAGAAGAAGGATGGCTTCAAACTGGAAGACAGAAGATTTAGATTGGATGTTAGGAAGAAGTTCTTCACCATGAGGGTGGTGAGACCCTGGAACAGGTTGCCCAGGGAAGCTGTGGATGCTCCATCACTGGATGTGTTCAGAGTCAGGTTGGACTGGACTTTGAGCACCCTGCTGTAGTGGGAGGTGCCCCTGCCCATGGCGGGGGCGTTGGATCTGGATGATCTTTAAGATCCCTTCCAACCCAAGCCATTCTATGGTTCTATGAATCGTGATCCACTGGGCCACGTTTAATACCCTCCTATAAAATAAATTAAGAAGGGAGTTGATCCCATCCAGTGGCAGAAGCCGGGTTTGAAGGCAGAGGTCTGTGCGTTAGGGGCGTTGCGTGTTCTGGAGCAGCTGGTCGGCCGCGATGGATTATTACCTTTGGGACGCTGGCTGCTGCTCGTTTGTAAAAGAAACAACCCCGATGCCAGCACAAGAGTGTCTCAGCCTCGGGTGGTACCTAGGACCTCGATAACTTCTTATTTAAAAACAGCAGACTTGTGTAAAACCGGAGCTGACATCCCTGCTGTTCCCACGCGGCCGTGCGACAGCGGTGCCCAGAGGGCTGCGGGCAGACATCGGATGGATCGCAAGGAAACATCTCCCTGCCTTGCATTGCAGAGTGGCTTGACAAGCCCCACTGGGATATCTCAGTCTTGGAGGCCGAGAGGAAAACCCTGTCCTTGTAAACACATCCCTGACAACTCTTATGGCTCTGCTTTCCGGAACTCCATCCCCATTACTCTTCTTCGTCGCGAGATTAAAGGTGACATCGTGAAGGACGGATGGTGTTTTGCTTGTTTGACACGCTGCTAGGCCAGCTTTCCAACAGCACGAAACAAACATGGATTTAAAGAGACATCTGTGGCCACCCTTGAAGGAGAAGACACCAAAGCGTGTCATCCGTGTACATTTTCCTATGTTAGTGGTTGAAAGAGCCGCGCTGTGCTTTGAACCCTCTTGAGGTGAACAGATCAAGTCACCTTTTTAATACAAGTTCTGTGAAGTTTTTTTGTATTGCCCCAGTGGTTTTGGTGGGCTGAGATACGTGATTGTGCTGGTTTGGGCTGGGATAGAGGGAATTGTACTCCCAGTAGCTGGTGTGTTGCCCTGCTTTGGATCTGTGCTGGAAACAGCGCTGGTAACTCCAGGGCTGGTTTGGTTGCTACTGAGCAGAGCAAACACAGCAAAGGGCTTCTCTGCTCCTCTCCCCACCCCACCAGGGAGCAGGGTGGGCGTGCACAAGAAGACGGGAAGGGGCACGGCCAGGACAGGTGACTCCAACTGCCCAAAGGGATACTCCAGACCGTGCGACGTCATGCTCAGCGTGTAAAGCTGGAGGAAGAAGAAGGAAGGGGGGACGTTCAGAGTGATGGTGTTTGTCTTCTCAAGTCACTGTTCCTTGTGCTTGAAGCTGGCTTTCCTGGAGACGCCGAACACCTGCTGCTGGTGGGAAGTGGTGAATGAATTCCTTGGTTTGCTTCGCTTGCATGTGCAGCTTTTGCTTTTCCTGTTAAACTGTCTTGATCCCAGCCCACGAGTTTCCTCTTTTCCGGTTCTCTCCCCGTCCCAACACAGGGGCAGTGGGTGAGCAGCTGGGTGGGGCTGAGTTGCCAGCTGGGTTTAAACCATGACAATAATCCTCTCCGATGAAGAGGATGGCCCAGTGAGACTTGCATCCCCCTCCTCATGGAGCAGGGACTTGGTTCCTTCTCTCCTTCTGTGCTTCCATTTGGAAGAGAGATGAAGTCCTTTCTTCCCGTTAGCTCTGAGTTCCCTCCTTGCCAAGCCATCGTCTCAGTCTTGTTCTCCTTTGGAAAGGGATCCTCTTGGGATTCGACGCTTCAGAAACCTGTTTATTGTGGCCGTCCGTTGCGAATTGCTCTTCGCGGCCGTCATCTCATTTTAAATAATGTACCGCTGCCTCCTGCCAGGGTGTGAACAAATGGGCCGTTGCGATGTGCTTGCATGGAGCCAACTGGACCGTGCTGTTCCTCACACCTCGAGTGAAATAATGACATGGCTCGATGCCACCGTCGACTCAGCAGGTGCCACGGCAGAGCTGGTAGCCATGGGAATGTATCGCTCTGCCAAAAACTCCAAAATAAGGTCTTCCTTCCTCCTAAGCAGGATCTTTTTCCCATCATCTCACGCGCATTCCTGCCCAAAGCCACCTCCGCTCTCCCCAGGCCCTTTCAGCTTCACGTTTCCCTTCTGGACTTGTTTGGACAGTCCCTTTGTTTTCCTTTTAACTCTGTTGTCCGTAATACTCTTGGTTGCGGCTTGATGGGATGCCTGTGAACCTTTGTGTACCACAACTGTGGAGAAAATGATTGTGAGGATGTTAATTTGCGCTCTTTTCGGTGCTTAGTACCTTAATCTCACCACAAATGTCTTGCCTCCTCGGCGAGCTCCAGCCTCCGCCTTTGTCTGCGTTTAGAAAAGTAATTTACAGACTTCAAATTACTCGCTTTTACCATCATTTTGCTCCCTATTGAAAGGATAATTTATCAACAGATATGCTTGTCCTGGCTTGTGCTGATTATAAACTGTGAAATATCTTTTTCTCGGTGACTCCGGTCAGATTCGCTGGAGTTTGGAGTATCCGTCTTTTTCCGACTGTTGCTTTGACACGCAGCAGAACGTCTCGGAGCTCTGGATGGCGGCGTCTTCTGCTTTCTCTGCTTGAGATAATCCGTGCTCTGCTTTTCAGTTTCACAAGATGCACATTTTTCCCTTTACAGGCTCAAAAAGGGCTCGGTGTGTCGCTCAAATAATATTTCACAGGTTTTGGACGTGTCCACCTTTGTACTTCGATGGAGATTTTCTGAGGAGCTGTCTAAAGTAACCGATGATCCCTCCCCAAAAGAAATTGGTGGTTTTGTAGACTGTTCTCAAGGTACACGTTTGTATTTTAGTTTCTGGCTGGTGTCAGACCTTCTTTTTCTTGCAAGTTAAAACCTGACTAGTGCTGCTTTCCCCTAAGACAAATAAGCTGGGGTTAGATCATTCTGCTTCTCCTCGTGTTTACCGTCTGCGCTGTACCGCTGCCGGTCGGATGTACTGATGCTGCCCTTTCCGAGCAGTTCTATCCTTTGATCCTGATGATCTGATAATGCTCTGAATCCTCCCCTGTTATCAGAGAGCCCGAAAGAGCCTAAAAGTGAGAGGATCTCCAGAGAAAGCTCTGTCCTAAATAATCCTTCGTATCGGAGGTGAGGAACAGCACAACCCCACGTACCGTGAGTTGACGTGAACGCCTGTGGATTTTTGGCGGTGTCTTTTAAACGCTGTTATAAATAGGCTTTTGTAGCTTTTTAGGGAAAGATGGAAAATCTTGTGGTTGAGGGTCACCAGAGAGATGTACCCGTGGTTGTCCAGTGGCATTGGTTGGGCACTGAGCTCCGTGGCTAAGCCCGCGCGCAGGGAAATCATAGATATTTATATAGATGACATTTTTATGTGGTTTGGTAGAAGACTGTCATAGAACCAGAGGATAATTTTGGTTGGAAGAGCCCTTTCAGATCCTGGAGTCCAACCATTCCCCCAGCAGCACCACTGAGCCCTGTCCCTCAGCACCACAGCTCCAGGGCTTGGAAATCCCTCCAGGGATCCTGGGGACTCCAGCCCTGCCCTGGGCAGCCTGGGCCCAGGCTGGACAATTGCTCCTCGTGCCTCGAGCCCCTGTCACTTCAGATCCTGTTTGTTGGCTAAAGATACCCTAACTGAAGGTTTTACACTTGGGTTTTTACAACTGCAAAGGGCCATATAAAAAAAAAACCATAAAATTGCCTGGATTTATTTGGCTAAAGACTGCACCGGGGCCATCGGCATCTCAATCCTTCCTCAGAGTTCAGGACGCGACGCTGCTCCGGACCTAAGCTTCCTTGTTTTCCCATGATTTTCACTAATGCAAGATTTTTTCTTGCTGTCTTTTGAACTATCCTAATTAGAATTTTTTTGACTTCTGCCTTCAAAGCCTATCTGGGAAAACCCATCTCCGAGGCACTGGCTGCTAACACAGGCTTACTGTTGTTCAGCTTATCTTTCCAGCTTGAATGGTTTAATAGGTCAGTCGAGTATTAAAATGGGATTTTCACTTGGCTATAAAATCTTTTTTAAAGGGCATCTCTTGTTTTATTTTTTTTTCCCCCCTCTGCAAGCGGATCGTATTCTCTGCATCCTTTTGGCCCCGACTGGAGGTTTGAGACTTGAACGTGATTTCGTAGTTCTCTAATTTCACCCGCTCCCCCGATGCTGTGGTTCTTAAATCGTACGTCAATATTGGAGGGGAATAACCTGCTGACGACTCCAGCTTCTGTTTAGTTTTATGAATCATCTCGGGGTCGTATGATCTCAGCAACTGCGTGAGCGACGTGTGATTTCTGACGGGACCGCAGCCAGGTGCCGCTCGGCGATGGGCTCCCTTCGCTCTGAATATTCATCCCTGGGGTTTGCCGCTTGCTTACTGATGGCAAAATCTGGGATTTCGGGAGCTGTGAAGCCGCAGAATGACTCAGGGCGCCTCACGCTCCCTGCTTCGTGCCGGTGCTTGTCAGAAGTCACTACCTGTGGTGGTTGGGGGATTTCCAAACGGCTCCGAGCCGTCTTTTCCTGTAGGAAGAAGTTGTGCACACCTGTGTGTCCCTCAGTCTGCTGATGCAAGGCATAAAAGGGACTTCTGGCTTTGTAATCTTTGGATTTTCATGTGTTCTCCCAGTTCAGGGGAACACCAAGCGCAGGACTGGTCAATGCCCAAGACCACCGATGCCACCGCCATCAAAGATGTCACATCCCCGCTGCCCTGCCAAGAGCCACCCCGATTGGAAACCCACGTCGGCCCTGCTTTGCAGAGCTGGTGGTGGCCTGGAAGCCCTCACTTGGGCTTTGCCCTGAGTTTCTTTCAAGAGATGGGCTAAAATGAGACTAAAGAAGAGCAAAAGTGGTGGAGGAAATCTTTATGCATTCGCTCAAGTGTTTTTAATTCTTATTATTTGCCAAGTAACGGTAGAGTGAGGAAGGGTGGGTGTCAAGGAGATGGTGCCGGTCTGTTTTCGTTGGTGCCTAGTGATAGGACGAGGGGCAACGCACACAAGCTGGAACCCAGGAGGTTCCACCTCACCAGGAGGAGAAGCTTCTTGGGTGGGAGGGTGAAGGAGCCTGGCCCAGGCTGCCCAGAGAGGTGGTGGAGTCTCCTTCTCTGGAGACTTTCCAACCCCCTGGATGTGTTGCTGTGTGTCCTGCCCTGGGTGCTCCTGCTCTGGCAGGGGGATTGGACTCTCTGATCTCCAGAGGTTCCTTCCAACCCCTCCCATCCTGTGAATTAATGGGATATTGTATTTTGGGGGGTCAGGAGAGCAAAGACAGCATTCACACTGCCCCTTTGGGTGGAAAGCAGTGGCTGTGAGCTGAGCCTGCAGGGTTTGATGTTCAGCAGCTGGACGAGCATGGTCCAAGTGTGGGCCTCAGTGCCGGAGTTTCCATCCTTTGGATGCAGCAGTGGTGGGCTCAGGCGCCTCGGGCACCACCGGGGACTCGCGTCGTGGTTTAGTACGAGCTAGGACACGAGGTGTACGTGTGTTCTCAGAGACTTAACGTGATCTGACACTGGTGAGCTGCTGAAGACATTTATTTGCCACCCTAAATCGGCTTTCTCTTCCTCTCTCCCATCTTTTATTTTCTGCAAGGAGAACACAATGCGCTAAATGATTAAACCAAATTAGATTTATCTGCCAGACATTTCCCTTCGAGCTGCGGTGCCTGGCCATTTCTCAGCTGCCTTTGGGTGGGAAGAGGCCTTGATTGTATGGGAAATATTATATTATTTCTCTCTTCTCTCCTCGCAGGTGTTTACAAAATATGGGAAATGCTACATGTTTAACTCAGGAGAAGAAGGACGACCTCTTCTTACCACGGTTAAAGGTGGGACAGGCAATGGACTGGAAATCATGCTAGACATACAGCAGGATGAATATTTGCCAATATGGGGAGAAACAGGTAAGACTTTCTTTTTCCCTCCTGCAAACATGCTTGTACTGATGATTTGTGGGAGGAGACCATCCCATCCCATCCTGTCCTCCACAACCAATGTCTAAACTAGCTCTTGAAAGCAAGAGGAGCTCAGTCTGTACACAAATAATTTCATGTTCTTCTCTGTCTGTGGCTGCCAGTTGGGACCAGCTTTTCTATAGGTGCTCAGCAAGAGCTGGCCTTGAGTGTCTCGACACCAAAGTTTGAGATGCCAAACAGGAGCGTCACCTCCTGTCCTGGGACAAGAGTGGGCACTTGTGGATGACGAAAGGTGTGGTGTCTCATTCAGATGCTCCAGCACATCCCTCTTCTCTAGAAAGGTGGTTTTGGGAGGCCACTTTCAAGGTGGACCTCCAGCTGCTCTCCTCCTTGAAATTTGGGGCCATTGATTACCCCTCATTGTTGTCTTTGGCTGGGCTGGTGCTGCCTGGGTGGCCCAAGGGCTCAATTCACTGTACTTGGAGCATTTGGGATGGATGGCTTCAGTCCTCTAATGAACCCAACTGGGTTGGGCATCTTCTGAAGAGCCAACGTAGTGCACTGCAGCCCTCTGGTCCCGGCACAGTGAGAGGCAGAAGGTGCTGGCCAGAAAGGTTGGGACTGTGCGTGGTCTCGCAGGTGTCATGGGTTGGGATGGCAGCACTCGGAGTTGACGTGGAAACGCTGCCTTCTGCAAGGGCAGCTCTGCAGCTCCCATCATCCCGACCCAGCTGCCACAGTGCAAGTTGCTGGAAAAATGGTGGGTAGGAAACTGGGCTCTGCAAGAGGAGTGGCACGGACAGGAGAGTGCCGCGTGCCCCCAGAGCCACCCATTTAGAACAAGCCTTATCAGTTCTCCAGCAGCAGCAGCCGCCATTTCCATGAACCCACGTTGGCATTTGAAACAAAACAGCCAAAAAAAGTGTTGGAAAAGTCGCCAGCCGCTCTGCTTCTCTGGCAGTTGCAGGGCAGAGCGCTGCGGTGGGAGAGCTTCAGCCCGAGGTTGGCTGTGCTTGTTTTTGGATATCAGGAAAGGGAGAGGAGCAAATGTCACTGAAGGTTCTGCGTCGCCGTTGCTCCGTCATCCTGCGCCGACCAGTCCCTCCGAGCCCCTCTCAAACTTCTGCTCGATAGCAAAGAGGAGTCTTGGCTGCGTTCGTTCAAAACTTCAAATCTCTTTGGGTGGTGTTTGATTCTTAGGATTTAAACAGATGCCCACGGTCCCGTCAATCATTTAAAATTGCCCAGGATTTTACAGGATTTTATTTGCCTTCCAGTTTGTAGCTCGTACTCAAATTCAGCCTTAGCTGGTCCCGGGTGAGGGGGAGGAGATGGTGGTTTGAAATAATCCTTTCTGACTTGTTGCGTTCCTTTGAAGTCTTGTCCTTTTCAAGACGAAATAAGTTCACAGCGCGGAGTGGGAAGTTGAAGCACATCTACTGCCTCTGAGGCTCGATCGCTTCCAGGCTGCCTTGAGGGAGCTCCTGGGGGCATTGATGGTGTGATAGAGGCTTGGGCAACCACACCACAAGCTCTATCTGCTCAACATCATTGGGTTTTGGACCCCTCTGAGGTTCTTCCGTGGAGACACAGAGCTTGTGTCACACCCTTCTCGCTTTAGGCTTGTTTTTTGGAGCTGCCTTTTGGAGATGCTTTAGGAGGAACTCACTGAGAAATGTGCTGCCTTTAGAGCTGTGCTTTTCTATCACTGTGGTAGATCAGTCTCGGCTGGGTAAACAAGGCTCTGGTTACACTGGAGGCAAGAAGACAAAAAGAAAGAAGCAAGTGGAGAAATAAATCACCAGGTAAAAAGGTGAAGGAGAAGGATCAGTCAGGTCTTGTTCCTCTCATCTGGTGGGGAAGTCGGACAGGGGAGCCTGTGGCAGTGGGCAGGAGGTTTCCAGTCTTGTACCTCCATGTCTATGAGCATCTCCATCATCCAGAGGTTGGGTGGGGTGGCAGTTTTTGCTCTGGTCACTCTCTTCAGACAACTTCCGTTGTCTGCGTGTGGCAGAGGTGCTTGAAACCTGGCCATGGCTGTGGACTTGAAAACTGAGGGGGCAAGAAAAACAACCCCAAGTGCATTCTTTTTTTTTTTTTTCTTTTCCAAAAATCTTGTGACTTATTTAGGGTCTTTTGAGTCCAAACTTGACTTTTGACCCCATGTGGAAGGGAGCAACGTACCTCTTTGATTTTCCAGGTGTCCCTGATGAAGTTGTGCTCCCCCCATGACCTCACCACCGCCGATCTCGTGCTTATTTAACTTTGTACTCAGCGAAAGATTACGGGTATCTCGTGTCTGTCCCTAGAACTGAACTGATGTTATTTTCAAGGTGTCCCTGATGATGTTGTGCTCTTCCCATTGACCTCTGATTTTCAAGGTGTCCCTGATGATGTTGTGCTCTCCCCGTTGACCTCTGATTTTCAAGGTGTTCCTGATGATGTTGTGCTCTCCCCATTGACCTCTGATTTTCAAGGTGTCTCTGGTGATGTGCTCCCCCCATGACCTCACCACCGCTGATCTCACGCTTATTTAACTTTGTACTCAGCTAAAGTTTAGAGGTATCTTGTGCCTGTCCCTAGAACTGAACTGATGTTATGGGGCCGGATTGTGCTGAGATCATTGATAAAGCCTCTACCTGACCATGAAATGTTAAAAGATTGAAGGCAAAGCTCTATAACTAGTTTGATTTGGTTAAATGGGGCGGGAGAAGCTCCCAGCCTCGTTACAAGCAAATTGGGCCATGTTCTTACAGGTCCAGGTAGAACTGGTACTTGACTTTGAAGCTCATCAAACATTAATCTCTGCCTTTCAACAAGGGACTTTTTTATCCTCCACATCCGTGCAGCGCCTCGTACAAGCTGTCTTCCATCTTCATTGAGCTCTCTCTGGACACTACCAGAATAAAAATATTAACTATAGTGGTTAATAGTTGCCGTTCCCATGGAAACACTTAACTCAGCTCTTAGTAGGTAAGTGAAGGAGTTGATGATTTCCAAATATTTGCATAATAATGTAAATGTGTTTGGAATTAAATCTCCTCACAGCTGCTACCACTGGGACCGCACGAACTTGGCTCTGCTGTGCAAAGCTTCGTCAAGGGCACGCGGCTCTTAGCAGTGAACTTCAGCCCTTCCCGTGGTGGGGGGATGTGGGGTGAGATCTTCACGTTGCAGCACCAAAGCCCCACGTAGGCATGGAGAGGTCCAGCCTGGATACCTCCAGAATGGAAGGAGTTGAGTTTTTCATTCTCAGTGAGCGATAATCTCCATCATAACCTGAACTGTTCTGTTCACTTCTTGGTTTTAACTCTTCAGTGGCTTCTACAGACTGGTTTTGCTGCTCCGATTTCCCAGTAGCCGTCCTGTACCCAGCAGCTGCTCCTTTCATTGCCTCTGCGGCAGTGGTTTTTCCATGGTTGAGTTACTTGACCTTTTTCCTCCGGTTTCCACAGCATCCCTCAGATATGTCTGCTCAAACCAGTCCCTTTCCCAACTGACTGTCCTATGTCAATCCAAGTTATCCCAGACCCATCTGGAGCTGTCCCCACTGGGCTGCTGTCTCAGACGTGGTGTTTGCACCCCGTTAGCACTTCAAAGATGCTGAAGGTGGACTGACCTCCATCACTGCAGGGAAGTCTCCACATGGAAAAATGTGCATTTCTCTGGCCCATCTTGGTCGCCTTGGCTCGTGCTTCCTGGAAAGGTCCATCCCATAGAAAGCAGCCACCCAAAGAACCCTCCTGGCCCCAGTTCACTGCCCCTCCATCCCAACCATGGCAAAGGTGTTCCATGGCACCTTTCCTCTTGCACCTCCTGTTGTCCCAGAGCAGTTGCAGTTCTGCTGGATGCAGGGATGATTTTTATCAAGGCCAAGTTCAAATGGTGGCATCTTATTCTGTATTTAGTCCCATAGCTGCTTCACTTTTTGCTCCAGATTTGGAGATGCCATGCAACCACGTTCTTCTCCTTCTTCTCATCCTCCTTTTTCTCATCCCCCTTTTCATCCTCCTTCTTCTCATCCCCCTTCTCATACTCCTTCTTCCCATCCTCCTTCTCCTCTCCTTCTCCTTCTCCTTCTCCTTCTCCTTCTCCTTCTCCTTCTCCTTCTCCTTCTCCTTCTCCTTCTCCTTCTCCTTCTCCTTCTCCTTCTCCTTCTCCTTCTCCTTCTCCCCCTCCTTCTCCTTCTCCTCCTCCCACATGAAAATAGTTGGCACGTGGACTCAAAACCAACTCGTTTTGCTGCTGGCTGCACAGCTCCGGATCTCAGCGTTCTTTTTTAAACTGTTCTTTGCAATTCAAATAAGAAGCAAAGAAGGAAAATATTGGTTCATAGCTTGGGATGGGGCAGCTCCGGGAGTCACGTTGGCATATGCCTTGTCATACAAAAAGTGATTGAATTGTTTCTGTCTCAGCAAACAAAATGAAGTGCATTGTCATTCTAGGAAGACCTTCACTGAGTATCCATTAATATCTTGGGAAGCTGAAATATCTTGTCTAAGAAGTTCCTTGCGATGGAAGAACGTACCTTCTGCTCACCCGCCAAGCCCCTTCTTTGAGCACGTTAAATTTATGTGCCGTCTAATTTTGGAGCAGCGAGTGCACGCCGAGTGCTGCCGTCTGGATTTTCAAGTGCAAAGAAAAGGGTATTTTGACTGTGCCTGGATGTCACGGCATCAGGCAGCCTTGTCGTCTTCGGGTGTGCAAAAATATTGTGTCAGGACTGTCAGAATCGTGAGGCGCGTGGAAAAAAACCTGACGGTGAAAAGAAAAAGGGATGGAAATCTCCGTCTTTTCGATTTTGCACTTCTAGGCTTTAGATTTTCTAGCGTTTTACTTTAACCCCTGAGCGTACTAGGCAGGGAAAGAGTTGGGAAATATTTTGCGACTGAAGTCTTCGCATCACCTTGGTGCTTTAAAGAAAGCCTGAGCTATTCCGGGTGGGAATCACGATGCAAACAAACAAAGAAAAAAAAATAAATCCTGGCAATCCTGTGTGGAGGTAAAAGGCAAGACGGGCAGCATTTACACCAGGGAAAACTCTTTCCAGTAACCAGAGGGAAGCAGTGAACCACAGACCGGGAGGAGCGTAGGTGGGAGCTGCAGCCAGTCGTACATATGGCACCGGCGGCTCCCAAATTCTGCCGTGACGCGTCTTTGTCTGACGGGATGAGGCGGCTGTTTTCCTTGGAAAGGGAATCCACTTCTGGTTCATCTGCCTGGAGTGGCCCCAGGTGTTATATAGTGACCGAACAGAGCGGCCCACTAAGTGGGGAACCACTCGGGCTGCAGGGCTGTAAATAAGAAAGAGGATCGGAGAGTTGTGTCAGGAATCTTTTATGTGTCAGGAATTGCCGGATAAGGATGAACATCTCGTACCAATTAATCAAGAAACGTGCTGAGCAAAACAAAAAAGGGGGAGGGGGGTGGTGAGAACCACGCTATGAAATTGCACTGACAAGAAGCATGAAATCTATAAAGCTTGAGGCTTCAATCCACTTAGGAGACTATCACGTAGTATTATGGGCTGCTGTTATTTAACTGGATAAAAAGCACGGGCTACGAGCGAGGCTTCTCCTCTTGGTCGCGCAGAGAAACATCTCGAGCCTGTTTCCATCACGCCCAACCTGCTTAGATTGCAATTTATTTTCTTGCAGTTTATTTTTTTGCTTCCCAGTAGGGCTTGTTCACACCATTACGAGGTGGTGGGTCCCAACCCCTACCATCAAACGGTGGATGCAAGGGCAAACCGTCTGTTGGTGGCTGGAGGAAGCTCTTCTCCAGGGGGTTGTGGTTTGGGAAAAGGAGAAGCCGGTGGGATGCAGCGGGAGCTCGGGGACCAAGCTCTGCTGTGCCTGGGACGTGTCTGTGGCATTAATCCCAATTAGCCTGAGGTGCAGGTGGTGTCGGTGGCGTGGAATTTCCACGACGCTGTTTTTCTTCCTCCTTAAAGCCGCCTTAATTCCGCTGATCTCCTTCCATTTCCAAATTGAATTTAGGTGAGTCAAATTAGCGTGGCTTTGGTTTTGACCCAGGGTCTTCGCGCAAGGCCTGATGCTGTAGAAGTTATCTGGGATTTGTTTGCGGCTCCTGGTGTTCTGGGGAGGGCCCTTTGGGTCCTGCTTGAGTCTCTAAAGGGGGGAAAGGTTCCGGTGGTGCAATGAGCAGCACGTCTCAGCCGGCCCCGACCTTCGTCCAGCTGCATCTCACTGGGGACCAGCTTGTGGTGGGATGGTGCAGAGCAGGGACGTGCTCTGGGATGTCACAGCCACACCAGCACACAACTTCTAGAGGGAAGAAAGACCAAAATGGCCTTTATTGTTCACAATAAGAATATGTGATGGTTTAAGATGGAGAAAATGATACTGGATTAATCTGGAAACCGCAGCAGGGACTTGGGGAGCTGGATGGGGATGGCTTTGCTTGGCATTTAACTAAGATGCTTGGATTGATGCCTTCTTCCTACAAAAGAAGCATCTTGGATCCTGAATTAACAGCTTCTCCTCCGGATTAGCTTCAGCTCATCTGTTATGAAGCAATGTTGAGGAAGACACCAGTATCTTCACAGCAGTTTTTATTCCTGATCTTTAGGGGCTGTAGCAGTGCGTGACCTTGCTCTCAGTTGTGTGCAGGGTTTCGTCAGTTGTTGGCTCCTGGCCCTTTGCAAGGTGATGCACGATGAGGGATGTCGTACTGTGCTAGAGGTGGTGGACATCCCTCCCTGGCTCCTCTCCCACCCAGCACCTTCTCTCCCAGCAAGACAGAGAAATGAATCTTGGCTGGTGTTGNGGTCAGGCTCTGCTCCCAAGGAATAAGCAATTGGGCAAGAGGAAAGAGCCTCAAGTTGCCCCAGGGGAGGTTTAGGTTGGAGCTGAGGAACAATTTCTTGCCCTTTGGGGTTGTCCAGGCCCGGCCCAGGCTGCCTAGGGCAGGGCTGGAGTCTCCCTGATCCCTGGAGGGGTTTCCAAGGTGTGGAGCTGTGGTGCTGAGGGACAGGGCTCAGTGGTGCTCTGTCAGGAATGGGAGAACGATTGTACTCGATGATCTGAAAGGCCTCTTCCAGCCAAAACTATTCTATGAGTCTGTGGATTTCAGCTTTTGCAAAGCTGTAGAGCCCCAGAAAGACACCGAATCAAAACCTGAGTAAGTCCAGACCACCCCAAAGCCATAAACCCCCATCACCAAGGGGTGGCCTCGGCTGCCGGCTGTTTATGACACAGCGAGGCCGACCGGTGGCCATGGGCGCGTTCGGAGCCCCGCGCGGACACCTCTGTGCCAGAATCACTTTCGATGACTCTCTGCAGCGAGAGCCCATAAAAACCGATGAAGGAGATTGAACCAGGATCGTCATTTGTCACGTGGCATCAAACTCATCCTCGGAGAGTCAAATTATCCTGGCCGCTGACGTCCCTTTGCGCTAAATGAAGCAGCTCTTCCCGCGCATAAATCTCGTGTTGCTTAAACTGAAGCTGTTAATTGGTGCGGTGAAAGAAGTCCTGCTGCTCCACCGTCGGTGCTGTGAAGGGGAAAACGCTGCTTTATTGGAAACGCCGCGAAGGTTTGGCATTACCAAGCGGCGGCCGTTCGCCACGGCGACAGAAAAACACCCCACATCCCAGTGACACTTGGTTGACTCATCCTTCTCAAGACTTGCACATCCAAAGAGATAAATGGGACCTATGAAGCAGCAGTGGCCTTGAGCGTAAATAACACCGAGGGGCTCGGGTCGGAAGAACTCGTTGCCTTTGTTTTTTGCAACGGGAAACTCTGATCTCAGATCAACTCATCAAAAGCAGCTTGACCTTTAGGAGGCTGGTCGGTGTCACCTAAAGGGAGGCGTCAAATGTGCTACATCTTGGACCTTTTCCTAATGAGAGCAAGAATTCATTCATTTAGCCAGGTTTCCCGGAGAGAAAAGGTCAACGTTATTTCCACCTTCCACCAGCCCCCTGACAACCAGAGCATCCACAAAATTAGGCTGCCACTAAAAATTAATTATGTTTGCCTGAGCACACTCCTCAGTAGCGCCGGAGCGACGAGAGGCAGCTCAAAGGTTACCTGGCTTTTTGTGTCTGGGCTGTGTCATTAAGGTTGTCACATCACCGCTACAGCCTCGTTGGTGGTGAGCTGCTCTCCAGAGCCTCTTGATGTTATCATGGAGCTCGAGGGAGCCAACACAGGTGTTGAAAAAGCTTTTTTTTTGGTCTGTGATGTACCAGGTACTGCTGTTTCCATGTGTCCAGGAAATCATCAAGGGGCTGATCCAGGCTTGGATTGCCCCAAGGACCGATGTTGGCCATCAACATGGCTTGTGGAATGAAAGGACTTGGTGGGGTGGGGCGGGGAGATTTCAATTTGGTATTAAAATCCAATGGTTGGTTGTTTTTATTTAATAGGGGAGAAACTTGGTTTGTAGCCAGTCTTTAAGCTTTAGGATTTCTGAGCCCGAAACAGATGGGCTTTTTTTAGCCATCAAGAACATCTCAACAGCTTTGGCAGTTGGTGAGCAAACGTGAGCCTGAAACCTGTGAGCTTTCTGCAAGGGCTTTCCTCACCGGGCAGCGCCGGCGAGTCGGCAACATCCCTGCATTTTGTCCATCAGCTCCCGTAGTCCCCAAGATGAGCGTGGCGCTGAGGTCCTGGCCCATGAGCTTGTCTAAGGAGCGTGTTTCGGCCCATCCTTGGTGTGGTCAGCACACCACGCGACGTCCTCTAGGTCTGATTTGTGCCGCTTTGTCAGTTAGAATCATAGAATCGTTACGGTCGGAAAAGACCTCCAAGATCATCAAGTCCAACCTTGACTCCCAGAATAAAAAACTCAAATGAAGACAGGGCACTTGCCTGCGGCAGGTATCTCATCTCCACCTTCCCCAGCACCCGGTCTCCTCCACAGACACCTCTGTGCAGAGCAGTTAAGACGTGGCTGGGAAAGCTGCTCCTGTTCTGCGCTCCTGCTTGAGAAGATGTGGGAGCTACGGTCACAGCCAGACTTTGTCCTCCGTCGGAACGGTGTCGTTGAGCACAGTCAGACATCCCCAGTCCCGTAAGGTGGTTACGCTGAAAGCTGTAAGTGGGTGTCAATGACTTAATGAGAAAATCCTTTATGGGATGTAGAGGCTTCAAAGGCTTGTCTTAGGAAAAAAAAAATGTAAAAAAAGCTCTAAAATCAGGAAAGATTCATTTAAGGCAAAACTAAAGGAATAAAAACAAGAAGCCGGCTTTGGGAAATCTGGTAAAGCGGAGATAAGGCACCTAAAACCAAAGGGCCCGTGTTACAAAGCAGCGCCGCGCGGCATTAAAATTAAATATACTTTCCATGCCCCAGCTTTCGTTCGAGCCTTTGTGGCTGGTGTGTGAAGTTAACTGTCCGTAGCCGAAACAGCGAGAATTCAAGAATTCAGGAGGCAGGAAGGAGACATGAGAAAGAGCCTGGCACGGCCAGCGTGGTGGCTCTCGGCCGGTGCCCGAGCGGCTGGCGCCGAGGTGACGAGGTCTGGGGGGTCGCTCTCCGCAGCCGCAGCCTTTGCTGGCCCAGCAGCCGCCAAAGTGCCTGCAAATTTTGTTATTGTCTCTGGTTTTTTTCTGAGCCCTGGGAGCGAGCTCTCGGTGGCTCTGGTGAGGTTTTGGGATTCTCTCTGGCACGCACCGGTTTTAGATGAGGATAATCCAGGTCATTACCCTCTTCCCTGGTCAGCCCTTCCCCGAGCATCTTCCTTTTCCTCCTGGAAGACGAGCTCCGCGCATACTAATCAATTTCTTGAGGGCACCAGGAGATTTTGTGGCTAGAAAGGGCTTTGAAGATAAAAGTCTTTTGCAAGTGCTAATTAAATTTAATTGTATTAATCTCTTTGGTGTGGGGATCATCGGTTTGCTCCGGCTTTGCCCAGCCTGTAGTAACGTGGCCTCTGGTTGACATTTGAGGACCTCCCAGGTGCTTCCGAAGGTGTAGTCCGTGCGCAGTGTAGAGCTGTGCCGGGGATGGCGATGGAAGGAATTTCCCCTCCTGTTGATGCTCAGGAAGCGTTTCACTCCTGCTGAGCTCCAGGAGTAGAGCTCAACAGCCTTCTCTTCAAGGCATCATTGCTTCGGCCAGCTCTGAAGGAGCAAATAATCTGCTCACAGGGGTGTTGGTTTTGTAGGCTCCATTTCAGGTGCGAAACCCATTTTCCACCAGGTCTGAGCACCATGGTGCTGTGCAGCCGCTGCTGGTGTTTTAGCAACCCAAACTATCTCATTTTTTGACACTTCAGCACCTACCACAACATCCAAATCTGGTCCAAGCTGCTGGTACTCATGGGGGAGCAGAAGGTCCCTCCAGTTTGCTCCTTGTCACAGTCTCTCCAGTATTTCCCTGTCTCCCTTGACCTGGGGAGCCCCAGAGTGGATCCAGTATTCCAGGGGTGGTCTCCCCAGGGCAGAGTAGAGGCAGAGGAGAACCTCCCTTCTGATCCAGGCTGCTTCACTGGTGGCCTCTCTCCGTCACTTCACCAACCTCTTCCCCCAAGACATTCAAGGCACAGAGCTTTGACTCCCATCTAATTCCAGGTGAGAGCTGGAACAGCTCTGTGGTGTCACCACATCCCAAGAGATGTCGAAGTCGATTCTGGAGAGAAAAATGACAGAAAAAAACCCCAAACCTGTTTGTTTCAGTGATGTTCTGATTGAGATGCATTTCTCACGCTCCAAGCTCTTATCTGAGCGTTTTCCCAAGGGAAAAATTGACACATTTTAACGTTAGGCAGCAGTTTGTTCTGCTCCGTCCCAGGAGCCAGGAACAATTTATCTTCAGTGTCTCCTCATAATGCCCTTCAGTGCAGATATTTATTTCTCTAACAGGAGTCGTGGCCTCGCGGGGTTGTTTGTGCGACGTTGCCTGGGCTTCCATAAATATTTCAATAATAGGAACAATAATTAAGCCTTATTGCAGCGATGCCGGTTGCTATTGAATTCGTGGAAGCTGCAAACTCAGAGAAGCAGGAACATTTGCATTTCTGGCTCTTGGCTCCATCCCACGCCGCTGTGGCCGTGCGAATGGGGCTGGGCTTCGACAGGGGCAGAAGAAGCTTTTTGGGGATGAATTTGGTCATTTTGGGATGTGGACATGCAGGAGCCTGCGTGAGCCCAAGGCGGTGGCCACGAGGGTGCTGAGTGGGTCCCATGGGCGCAGGGACCCTCTCGTTGTGCTGGGGCGAGAATTGAACTTCTCAGAGGCAAAAATGTTTCGTTGAGGTTGGAGTTGGGGTCCATAAACCACAACGATGCAGGTCTGCGGGGCCAGGTGAGAGTGGGGAGATGCAGGAGGCAGCCTTGGCATCTTCATAACCCCGACGGTCCATTCCTCCAGCCGGCGACCCGAGGGTTTCGTTTTCTGGGTGCAGAGCGGGCGCAGTCGGGCACGGCGCCCGGCAGGACGATGGAGAACCTCTGCCTTTCCCCACGAGCCCTGCAGCCTGGAAGTGAGCTGGGGGGCTGGCCATGAGCCTTCACAGCCAAGATCTTTGAAAAGGTGACGCTTCTCCTTGAAGAGCAGATGATGGATCCCGGCTCCAGCACCGCAGTGTGGGAGGGAGGCTGTCCCTGGTAGCAACACGTTTGCTCCACTGCCCTGGGTTGTTGGCTCCAGACCTTCTGGTTTCCAGATTAAATTTACGCACCGTCATTTTATCCTAATTTGGAATTATTTGGGGGTTTTTACAACTATTTTCCTGGCGGTGGAAAACGCTCTGCTCCCGTCTGGTGTTTGCCTTTGATGTATTTATAGAGAGGAATCGTAGCCTTCGTCTTGCCAGACGATACACAACCCAAGCTGCGTTGGACTCTTCCCAAATGCCGGGTTTCCCGCTCTTCCTCCCATCGCAGCAGCTTTGGTGGGCTCTTTTCCCTGTCTCCATTGATCAGGCTCAGGTAATGAGAACGGATGATGGTATTTCAGATGAGGAGACTGCCAAGGCTCGTTGGGCGTCACTGGCTTGCAGGCATCATTTCTTTGTGTGTGGTGGCACCCGAGAAGGTGGATTTGGGTGATGAACAGCGTGACTGAACTCCCAAAGTCTGGAGTAGAGCCATTCCACCCTCTGTTCCCAATTAAAAAGAGAGTTCTCATTTAAATAAGTCAAGCAGCCCTCAAAGGATGGGCTGGATAATCACCCAGCCCTCCCCATGGACTGTGGAGTGACCTTAATGACCACCTGAGACTTGATGGTCAACTCCGAGATGGCCGGAACACAAGGAGCCGAGTGTTTCCCTCGCTTTAGCTCTCTTGCAAAATCCACTTCATCTCCCCAAAACCTCAGCAGGGTCCAGCTCTGCTTCGTGCTCCGTCCCATCGCTGTATTTCACCAGCTGCCGTGTTCTCCCCGTGCCTCGCGAAAGCTCAGAACCAACCTCCAGCGTCAGCAGCGCCGTTCTCCGCTTCAATCTCCCAGTTAACGCTGATGGATTGGGTTTTTTTTTTTATTTATTTATTTCCTTTGTTTTTTTTTTTCCCCTCCCTCCAGCAACGCTCCCGGCAGCGCTGGGGGCCGCGCGAGATGCCGTCTTCGTGGGTTATTTTTGTCAGAGGAAAATATTAAACCGCCTGCTGCCACATGAGCTCTGCCCGTGCCCCGCCGGCCTCGCCGTGGGCAGCGCTGCGACCCGATGCAAATATTTTATATATAGCAGCCTCCATATGTGGCGTTGGGGGAGAGAGGGCTGGAGGGGGAACGCCCACCAAGGGCTTTAGAGAGGCAAAGGGAGGGAGGAGAAGATGCTGTGAGGAAGCGGCGATGCTTTGGGGTGAAGATGGGACGGGAGAGAGAGGGGGAAGGTTCTTTTCTGGTGCAAAACAACTGGTTCGGTTTGGTGGGTGGTTGAAGGGTGCGGTGAAGGCACCTTTGAAGGGTCTGCAGGTGGGAAGGTGAGATTGGAGGAGCAGAAGGGACCCTGGGGGGGCATCACCTCCTGTGGCCGCCCACTCTCCGTGCTTTGGTAACCTTCGTCCTGAAAAAAATGCTCTAAAATAGGACGTCATAAATAAGCTGCCAGATAGGCCGTACAAAATTCTCCACTCCTCAGATCCACAGACTTTGCATTTTCCTTCTTAAGGTCTAAAATTTGCCTGCCAGGGGTAAATGGAGGGTAAATTAGGGGTAAAAATTACTAGGTGAGGAGTTTTCTAAGAAGACATGAAGGAACTGAAGCTTCTTGTGGAAATGTGTGGAAAAACCTAAATTTCTCTAAAATATCCCAATTATTAAAGTATCACTTTGGATGCGAGACCAAGACTTACTCACCTTGTGTCCCAGAGTTGGAGCAGGGGGTTAGGGTTTCTATTTATTTTTTTCTTTCTTTTTTTTTTTATTTTTTTTTTCCTCCTCTGCTTCCAGAAAAGTCAGCTCCTGATTCCGGGTTCATCTTGATCCTTAGTGGGCAACACTTTGAAATCTCAAGGAAACGCATGAGCAAGGGAAGCATTTCCTCACCGGCGTAACTCAGATACTTCTTTTCTTTCCCTCCTCTGATAGACTGGCTCTTTCCTGCCGTTCTCCAGCCATAAACCACGGCTCAGGCACATCCTTTTCCATTAAAAGAAGTGTTTGCTTAGTGGCCGAGTTCACCAAAGTGCTTTGAAATGACATCACTCAAAACAGTGACATTTATAGGCGATGGAAATTAAATAGACATAACCGCAGCTGTCGGAGGGATTCAGGCAGGGCACGGAATCAAGGTTCCTCGGAATGGCGAGAACCTCTCTGCCTGACTCCTGTCTTCAGGTGGCCGTGCACCAGCAGTGATTTTATTTAATTGCACGCTAACTGCGAAGCTTTTTTCCATTCGGAGAGAAATTGCTTTCCTCTGAAAGGCTCTAGAAGCGAACGGGACTGGCTCTGGAGCTGGGCTCTGGCAGAAGAGTCCTCCTGCCTGCGGGGACTTCTGTGCTTCAGCCTCCAGAGACGTGTCCTGGAGAGGAACCAGGAGAAAAGAAATAGTTGTAAGAGGTCGTTGCTCGTCAGAGTGGCTGCAGAATGAGAAAAGCAAATGGGTGATGGGGAGCCTCGAGCTTGGCTCGAGAGGCGAGTCTTGGCCTCGTCGGATGAAGGCCCAGCAGGAGCAAATCCTGGTTATCTGCTGGTGATGCTGGACCGGTGCGAGCTCTACCGCAATCTCCAGGCTGGAAAGTTAAGCGCAGATCCTGTGAAGGAGCTGGAGCTGGCACAGCTCAGGCTGGTGACCTGCGTGGACCTTGCGGTCTCACGGAAGTGCTCATGGCAGGTCAGGGTGGTGATGATGATGGGATCACCACTTGGGATGGTGACCCATTATCTTGGCGTGGTGACCCACCCCAGTCTTTCTCTTCTGTCTCTCTTTGGGATTATCGTGCCTTGCCATGGCACTCAAATTCCCAGAGAGGTGTCGGGGTGCAGAGGGGCCTCCTGGGGCTGGCGATCCCTAGAGCTGGAAGATCTCCCTGGCACCTCTTTGGACCTCATCCTGCTGACTCCTCTACCAAGTACATGGAGATGACATCTCCCTTTCACCGGTGCCAAAAGCTGGCTGGACTCCTGGTCCCAGCCTCCGAAGCATCCTGGTCCCCTCCATCCATCCGTCTGCCCCGAAAGGGGCAGCAGCAGAGCCAGGACCCAGCCTCGGTACCGGGAAATCTGCTTCCATCCGACTTCTCTACCAGCCAAAATTAGCAGCAGCTCTTTTACCGTTTAATATTTCAAGATGTTCTGGGGGAAGCGGCGAGAGGCTCCTGGAGAGGGGGAGGGAGAGATGTGCGAGAACCACTTCTGCGCCTTTAAAACGTGTCCTTTCGTACGTTTATTTATCTTTTTGGAATCCTTCCTGTCCCGGCAGCAGCTTGCCGAAGCAAAAGGCTGGCAGATGGGTGGCCCAGGGGACCGGCACCCCCGGCTCTGGATGCAGGGAATGTTTCTCCCGTTCCTCGCTCCGTGTTTCTGGCAGCATCTCCCAGGGATGGAGGAGATACTGGGGTGGCTCCGACCACCGCTCGGAGGTTTTTTGGCTCTCCTCTCTTCCACAGTCACCTTTGCCTAGCACAGGTGATTCCCAAAGGATACTGAGGTGGGAAGGGAATTTATTTGCCTCCTCCACCGAGAAGCCGTCGTAGAAGCAGCACAACCTGGCAGGAGCAACCCTCCCTGCCCTGGCCTGACCCCACCAGTAAAACAGGTTATGAGACACATGTTTCCCCACTTTAATGATTAAAGCTTAAGCTTAATAGGGGAGAGGAAAGGAGCTGAAATATTCATTTGCTGGCTCCTTGCCGTCCAGCAAAACCACTTTAACGGCTCCGGGCTCGGCTTGCTGGAGACCTGCCGGATTCCTCCTGCCCCGTGTATTATGTAAGAAGCTTTTTAATAATATACGTTGAGACATATGGCCCCTCAGATTTAGTATGCAAATGCAATATGCTTAACTAAAAATAGCAGATATGCTTAATGTGGTTTGTTATAACACCTTCTGTTACTTGGTGAGTAATGAATCGCGGCTGCGCTTCGCAGAGTAGCTTGGAACGGAGAGAGCAGGCAAAAAAACCTCCGCTCCGGGCTCGAAGGAGCTCGGTCATGACCCGTCTCCTGCCTCTTCCAGCACTGTGACTGGATAATGAAGGAGGAGTTGCCCAAATAAATGCTTGGTGTGGGATTCAGTAATGAATTGGTGCTTGGAAAGGTTTGAGTCCCAGCTCGGTGTGGTTGTTGCCTTATATGCCGGAGCGTTAGCTTGTGTTTGGGGGTTTATATCCCCTGTGGATATAATCCCAGAGTGATCGAGTCCCAGCGGTGCCAGGTGACAGCATCAGCTCTGTGCTTTCATCCCGTGGGATTATACAGCAGAGGCTTCGCCGCCGCTTTTCCAGCCTTCGGGCCATGGGAAGCGAGAGAAGGACACAAGGGCCGTCTCCGCTCCTTCCCAAACCTCCCTTTCAGCCTCCCTCTCGCAGGCTCTGCAGGCAGCAGGTTCTCCTCTCTCCTCTTCTTCTCTTTGTGCAAATCCTTCCTTGCTGTTGTTTCTCCCCAAAGCCAAAAGGAACAACCAAGGAGGTGTCGTGTGGCGGTGACGCTGGGTGACAGCCGTCCTCCCGTCCCCTTCACGGAGAGGTCGAGGCTGGGAAGCCCCCCTCCGTGCTCCTGTCGCAGCCCCGCGAGCCGGACTGTCTGTGCCCTTCGGGTACAAGATGAAGTTTTTCAAAGTATTCTTTCATGAAAGAAAAAGGAAGAAGGGAAAAAAAAACCCAACTCTGAAATACTCTGAGTATATCCCAAGAGATAAAGAGGAGGAATTGATTTACCTCTGTAGTTGGTACCTCTGCCTCGCTTGCCTTTAGCACACGCTGGTGGCCTTTCATGCTGGTGGCTCTTTCAGGTGCGGGGCTTTTGGCTTTGTTTTCCCAGAATAAATCTTCAACCTCGCACACGAAGTACCTAATGACTTGCTTCTGTGGAGCTTGTCACACCGTGCTGCTCTCCAGCTGCTCTCCAGCCCCATCAAAGCCTCCAGCAGCCTTGAAATCCTCACTGATGTGCCAGAGCCACGTCTACCTGGGTTGTCCAGCTCCTGGGTGATGTCTGGGGGGTGTCTCAGATCACTTCCCTCCTCCATGAGAGAGGAGTTGATCCACCAGGAAATGATCCTTTTCTGCCGGTTTCATCCCGACACTGATGAATTGAGAGGACCAGGGGAACATGAAGTCCCCGTTGCAGGTTGTCAGCAGCGCTTTGAAGCAGCAAGGTTTGATTTCATAGCTACGGGGAAGGGTTTGTAAAGAGAGAAGCTGGTTACCTTGATCGGTTCCTTAGCTCTGAAACGGGAACGCCTGGATTTCCCGCTGGGGCTCCGTTGTGCTTATCTGATCCTCTCCGAGCTCCTTATGGAGATGAAGGAGTTGCCTTGGCTCGGTGGAGGGACTTTGCAACACCTTGGACGTGACTCATCGTGCTGTAGACGTCTCCCTGGGATGGGATGAATCACTCTGGAGCTGCCTGCCTGGCTCGTGTGGTGACAGGAGAAGCCTGAAAATAGATTGAAGTGTCCAGAGCTGGGCACAGGGCTTGCCTGGAGCTCGTGGTGGTGCTGTCAGCAGCCGTGAGTCCTCCAGCAGCATCAGGGACCCTGGGGATGTCGCTGCAGCATCCAGGAGACCCCAGCACGGACCATGGCAAGGAGATCACGCTGGAGAGAAAGGGTGGTGTCCTCGGTGCGCTCACAAGGTCGCGAAAGGGAACAGGCTTGGAGGTGATATCCTGCCTTTTGCAGGAGACAAGGTTGAGGGCCCTGTCCTCCAGAATAAAGCGCTGGTTGATCTCCACCGGTCCTCTATATAAGACTGTAGATTGTAGGACTTGCCATCATATCACCCCCACCCTAAATGCCACACACACCTCCTGGAAAGAATTTGTGAGATTTTTCCCCTCTTCTACAACAGCAGCTCTTCTTCAGCTGCTTTGGGAGCTTTTTTATCTTATCCAGCAGCAACTTATCCCCGTCTCTTTGGGTCAGCAACTGGCCCCACCGCACACTCAGGAGCAGCTGGACCCCTCGGGAGCTTGGATGAGCTCCCCACACTCGTGGCCACCCTTGCACGGTGGCTTTATCCACGGAATTGGTCCCTGTTCCATGCAGGGAGCAGCCAGACTGGATTCCCACACACTCAACCCAGCCCCGCTGGGACTCCAGCTCATCCCAGCGGGACACGGGGTATTTTTCCAGAGCTGGGGGCAGATGTCTCATTTTCAGCTGTGGGGAAACTCAGAATCCCTGATGGCTCCTGAAACAGCAGCCGAAGCACAGCCCACTGTAGGCAAATACACAGGACAAATGGAGAGCGACTGGTTTTTAGTGGGAAAAGTTCCGTCGGCTCGGCCGCCTGGCAAAGGGATGTTGCCAAACCTCCCCGAACCCTGTTGCAAACACTCTGCTTTCAGCTTCACTTCATCCTGTTTCCAGGCAACTCGAAGGGAAGCAAAACACGACGCTTCCGCAGAAACGAGAGCGCGCGCAGGGGAGTGAAACTGGTTTTGCTGGCGTTAAACTGGTTTCTTCTTAATTTCACTTGTTTTTTTTTTTCACGGTAGGTTTGCAGGTCCTGCTTGCTTAGAGTTACGTTTCCATGGTGATCTGAGGATTTTTTTATTTTTTTTTTCATTTCGTCGATAAATTTTTGTCTGGGAAAATTGTGACTCTTTCTTAGGTATTTGTTTAAAATTCGCTCTGGTCGAAGCGCCGGTTCCCCAGGTCTGGGACCAGGAGGCACATCCTCTGGGCTGCTGCGAGTCCCGGTTGTCCCACTGGTGTGATGAACCCGACGTGCTCAGGAGGTGCTGAGCTACGGGCACGGACCCCGGCGGGTAATCTGAGGACACGCAGCCCACTCCCACGTGCTGCTGAGCGAAACGGGGGGCGGACAGGAGGGATTTAGGGGAGAACTGGGTTGATGGGAACGTGGATGTGGCCACGGCCGTGCTAATTTGCACATCCAGAGCAACTCAGGGTGCTCAGCTCTGGTGCTGGGGATACCAACCCAGCCCGGGGGATGCCAGCCCGCCCCGGGAACGGATGCCGGAGGTGGAGGAGCACTTGTTCTGATGCGTGTCGTTTCCATGGCGATACTCGGCAAAGGATGCCGCAAAAACTCGGGATGAACCTCGACATCTCCCGGCGTCTTCTGGGCGTGTGTGTGCTGCCACAGCAACCCCCCTGCTCCCAGGGAGCCTTCCTCCCCGAGGGAGACGAGGAACCATGGCCTCAACGCGCCCTTCACGGGTGCAGTGCAGCTGGCAGGGGGAGGAACATCTGTGCTTCCTTCCAGATGTTGTACTTGATGCCGCCCGTACCCCTTCAGGATGCTGTCCCCATGAGCTCAACCCTGTCTTTGCACCTCGGCGCTACGCAGCGGTGCTGAATTGCGCTTTGCAAAGAGGCTCCAGCCCAGTCTCGTGAGTTAAGTAGCAACGTCGCTTCCATTTTACAGAGGGGGAAACTGAGGCAGGGGACAAAAAGAGTCTGGGGAGAACCCAAACCTCCCAGCTCTCTACTTCTCACAGCGCTGGAGAAGGCTTATTACCCAAAATAAACCTTCAGGCGACTTCTGATGCGGTCATAGCGTGAACCAGCTGAGAAAATACCACCTACTCTCCTCCCATTGAGCCGGGTGGGATCTGCTTTGGTTTCCTCCAAGCAGAAGTATCTTCCGTGGAGCTGCCGGTGCCGCCGGCAGAGCTGGCAAGTGCCGGCTCCAGCTGGAAACGACCCGTGACTCAGGGCTGTGTCTTCAATTCCCAATAAATTAATGCTGAGCACAGCTTCAGATGTTAATTGCAGGAGAGAAGTGGATCGGTTTGGACATAATAAGGCAGGGGAGGGGGGAGAAGGGGAGCTCCGTGCCTTTGGCAGCATCTCGTAATTTAATTGCAGCTTCTTGCATATTCACAGGGGTGAACTTTGTAGCCGGCGCCCGAGCGTACGGGCGGCTGGAGCTTTGGGAAGATTTTTTGCGAGCGATGCTCTGAGCAGAAAACCCCGACAAAGTCACGGAAAGCCAGCGCCAGGAATAGAATTCTGTGCGGTCTGCGGCGCAGAGCGCTCAGCAGCCGGCTAGAAGCGCACGCTGAATTAATCCCCTATTTAATTAACGCTCCCCTAATCCTTCAGCGAAAAGAGCAGCTCAGGATTTGTTTGGAAACACTGTCCCGTGTACAGGAATGTGTGTTCAGGTATTTAAAAAGGCCGTCATCAGGGAGTCCCTCCTCGATTCCCAACATGGGGTGTTCTAAGAAATGAATTTATAGGCACCAACCTCTGAAAAATGGGGCTGGAGATGGAATGAGAGTCTGTGGTTGGGCTTCCCACCATCAAAAATTATTTTTTTTAAAAAAAAAAAGTAAGGTATGAACCACGTCCTAAGTCACTGGAATTGATTTTTAAAGTTTTTCTGGCATCTGTGCCAACCAAAGGGTTTTCCAAGTTATTTTTTCACCCTGTTGCCTCCCCTGGCGCAACTTGAGGCCGGTTCCTTTTGTTTTGGCGCTTGTTCCTTGGGAGCAGAGCCTGACTCCCCCTGGCTCCAACCTCCTGAATGTCAGGGAGTTGTGGAGAGCCAGAAGGTCTCCCCTGAGCCTCCTTTGCTCCAGGCTGAACAAGCCCAGCTCCCTCAGCCGCTCCTCCCCACACTCCTGCTCCAGACCCTGCCCCAGCTCCGTTGCCCTTCTCTGGCCACACTCCAGCCCCTCCAGCTCCTTCTGGGAATGAGGTGCCCAAAAGTGACCCCAGGATTCCAGGGGTGGCCTCCCCAGCCCAGGGGGACGATCCCTGCCCTGACCCTGCTGCCCCAGCCAGGATGCTGGGGGTTTCTTGTCCCCCTGGGCACTCTCTGGATCATCTCCTACCACCTCTTGACCCACCTCCCCAGGGCCTTTCCCACTGGGCACTTTCCAGCCGCTCTGCCCCAGCCTGGACCGGTGCCGGGGGTTGGGGTGACCCAAGGGCAGGACTCGAGTCCTACGAGACCTTCCTTTTCCTGACGCTTACAGCAACTCTTTAACCCACATTGTTACGTCTGAGCCCCAGCACGGAACGTGGAAACATTTAAGATGCAGCTAATGAGGACTGGTCCAGGCGTATTCCCATCAAAGGGTTTGGTAGCTGGGCTTTTAATGTTTCTCTTTTAGTGGAAAGCAGCTATTTTGTAGAAAAGGCATTTATAGGAGAAGTGACAGGTTCTCAAAGTCGGTTTCATGTTTATAGTTTCATCCTCACATGTGTTTCCTGCAGGAAAAACAATGAAGGCTGCCTGGCTTTTGGCAGCTATTCTAAAAAAAAAAAAACCTACAAAAAAAGCTGTTTATTTTTCTCTTCTTGTTCCTATCGATGATGAAAATTAATAACTGTGTTTTAAAACTAGAATTTCTTTTATGATGTAGCAGTTGCCTTCCCCTCCCCAGCCGTGATTGCAGCCGGCTACGTGCCAGGAGTTGCTGCTTGAAATGGGAAACCCTGTTGCTTTTAAGTTTCTTACGGATCCTCAAAGGCTGCGTCTCGTTTGCCAATCTGATTGTACAGGGGTTTCCCCACAGATGGACCTGGGGCCGGGACCTGGATGTGGGAAATACGTGGAATCAAGTCAGAGCTGAACAGACCGGGGCAGGTGGAGAAATGAGCTTTTAGACGGAAAATGTTTCGCCAAAACAGTTCTCGTTGCCCAACAAGTTAAGACTAAACAGAGGCTTTCTCCTCCAACTTGTCAGGTAATTACTGAAGGAAGCATATGGTATCTCCTCGGAAGTCTTGGAAAGGGATCAACACCAGGCAAAGCGATGGAGCTGTGTGGGATCGATGGGAGAGGGTGTTGTGTGGGAATAACAGGATCGGGATTGAAATTGGAGGAGTTGGTGGAGGGTTTGAACCCATTCTGTGGTGCGTTCACCTGTGGGGTTTGATCATCTGGGTGCCAAATGGGCCGTGGAGCCCTGGGCTGCTGCTGAGCAGCGATGAGGTTGGATGGGGACACTCTGCATTGCCAAAGATTTTGGGGAAAGCTGGCTTGACTCTCAGCGCTGGGGTGTTTTGGAGCATGAGCACTGGGGAGGTGTTGGCGAGGAGGACACCCTCAAATGGGACCCCTGTGAGTGGGCAGGTGCAGGGCTTGAGCAGCAGCGGGAGAGGTTGGACATGGCAACGTCCATCTGACATCTCTTGGGGCGAGGGGAGCCCAGTTATGGCTGAGCAAGGAAAAGGCAGGTTTTTGTCATGGTGGGTCCCAGGCGTAAGGTTGCGTTGCTTGCAATAGCCATCGCCGTGGGAAGGAGATGGGGAGTGATTCGGGTCGTGGTCATTGGGTCCTGAGCAGAAGTGGAGGCCAGGAGCAAGGATGCTCAATCATGAAGGGTACTCAGGTGAGTGTTGAAGCCTTGGAAGATGGTCAGATGTAAAGGAGATAGCTGCAGATGCTCATGGTCAGCCTGACAAGTCCATGCCTAAGCCCATTTCCACCTGCATAGTCTCTGGCTTGGGAGCTACTGGCTGAGGAGGGTCCAAGAAAGTCCTGGTGGGAGAGGAAGGCTGATGCCTTTGGTGCCTAGTTGGGTGAGCAGAGTTGCAGCCTCTTAAGCGATGGGTTCCTGACATCTGTAAACCTCGTGTCATCCAATATTGCCTTATTCAACCCTCGTCCTTCTCCTCTGCCCATGTCATCCCGTGGTCTGGCATCTTGGTGTCTTCTGCTGTTGGCTCCTGCAGCTCCTGGTGTCAGAGTTCCATGGCCGTGATTCCTTGGTGCTGGGTTTCTACCAGCGCTTCCGATTCAAAACGGCGCCGTTAAAAATCAAAATGCATAAGAAATAGCAGAAAAAGACCAAGGAACAGTAAGAAAATTAAATATTATTTGTCTTTAGATGTGGAGGTGGCATCGCTGGCCACAGGCATGGACTCATATTAGCAGACAATTCAAGTTTTTAGGCCAAATTTCCCATCGTTATCGACTTCCTCTGCAAATCACCCCCCCACACGCCCCTCAGCCCCGTTTGCACCCCGTGGTTCGTTGGAATGTGAGGCAGTAGGAGCGATACTGAAGAGAGAAAGGTTACGCTGTGTGAAGATACCTCCGTGAGAGGAGGAACCCAAAGTGCTCGTACATCACACTCGTGTCTGATTTGCATCCCATTAATTCTGCTTCATAACGTCTTTTTAGGGTTGGGTTTTGCTTCGAGCGGAAGAGGGGGACTGATCTCGAGGTACTTGGTGTTCAGCGTGGGTTTGGGCTGTGGAAACCTCACATCGCTCGGAACGTGGTGACACGTCTGAGCCTTTATCCAGCTTGGAGCAGCTTCACTGCTAAAACCATGAGCTCTTCTGAAGTCACCGCACTTTTTTTTTGTTATTTAATGACCTTCCTTATCTCCCAAGTGACCTCAGGCTGCGTCAGAGGTGGGGCAGCAGCAGAGGTGGGGTGTGCCCATGTTTTCAGTATTGGAGACCTCCCAGTAGCAGAAAGGTCTCTGTTTGGGGGAAGGAGGAGTTTAGCACTAGAGAGAGTCTAATGGAGGCTGTGAGGATGGTGAAGGGACTGGAACATCTCTCCTGTGAGGAAAGGCTGAGAGCCCTGGGGCTGTTGAGTCTGGAGAAGAGAAGCCTGAGAGGGGATCTTGTTCCTGTTTACAAATCTCTGAGGGGTGGGGGTCAAGTGGAAGGGGCCAGGCTTTTTTCTGTGATGCCCTGTGACAGGACAAGGAACAATGGGCACAAACTGGAACCCAGGAGGTTCCACCTCAACAGGAGGAGAAACTTCTTTGCTGGGAGGGTGCCGGAGCCTGGCCCAGGCTGCCCAGAGAGGTGGTGGAGTCTCCTCCTCTGGAGACTTTCAGACCTCACTTGGATCTGTTGCTGTGTGTCCTGCCGTGGGTGCTCCTGCTCTGGCAGGGGGGTTGGACTCCATGATGTCCAGAGGTTCTTTCCAACCCCCACCATTCTAGGATTCTATGATTTGTTTTAGCAATCTGCATTGTGTTACTAGATACCAGTGGTAAAGTAGATGTCCCCTCCTGTTTTCTCTAGCTTGAAAGTACCAGTCAAGCTGGAGAAATCATCAATCTCTGTGTTACAGGAAGGGTGAGCCCTTGGGATAGGCAGCAGTGTAAGGACCCGGAGCCTGGAGATGCGCTTGGTCCCGCTGGGCAGCAGTGGGGGTTTGGGCTGAGCCCGGGTGTGCTCTGATCACGGCAAACACTGCTGCTGGGTTTCCTTCCTCGATGCCCAGAGGTCTGATTGTCCAAGTAGAGCACTCCCAACTGCCCAGCTCCTGCTTTTGAGCAGCACAGATTTACCAGATACAGCCTTCCATGGAGGGGCAAAGATACCTGGGCAGGTAGACACCACCACAGCCCACTAACAATCCCTCTTCTTCTTCCAGAGGAGACAACATTCGAAGCTGGAGTCAAAGTCCAGATCCACAGCCAGTCTGAGCCACCCTTCGTCCAGGAGCTGGGATTTGGGGTGGCCCCTGGATTCCAGACCTTTGTGGCCACCCAAGAGCAAAGGGTAAGTCCTACATTTCATTTACACACCAAGATCCTTCCTGTGGATCCACATGAGAGGTTCCTTCTATGTATTGAGGGCCCTTGAGAAGCATCTTCATCATGAACAGCTATTTCTGTGCCTTGCTTCAAGTTGGCTGGGGGGAGGGCAGCGTTTCCAGCGTTGCTTCCCACGCGTTTCCCACGATCCTCGTCATTTTGGCTGCAAAAGGGACTTTGCCCCTGGTAATTTCCCTGCCTTGCTCTTCCATGGTTATAGCTCAGCTGTAGCAGTCACTTGATGTGTTGGGTACCTTCCAACCCGCTGAGAAGGGCTTCTGTTTGCCGAAAGGTTCTCACACTGTCAGGGTAGAAAAAGAGACGAGGAGAGCGTTGCATTGTGTAGATCCTTTCAGGTAACTCAGAAATAGTCACCCGATTTGTTACAAACTGGTGGGATGCTCGTGGCTCGGGATGAGTCCCAACAGCAGAACATCGTCACGGTGTGGATGGATGTGATGTGCCTTAGCTCATTAGACCCGAATCCTGATTAAGTATATCGGAAACCGGCCAGCGGAATAATTTTTTTCCCCCAGCTTGCTTTCATTCCCAGCCCTCCTGCCTCATTGCCTCGCTCGTTTTCCTCCCTGCTTTTGCAGCCACCCTCAATTGAGACATAAATCAAGCTGAGGAAAGCGAACGTGAGCTCTTGGAGAGTTTGCTCTGATCCAAACCTCCGTGGAGATCAGAGCCGCAGTCGTGACGCTTCAGCTGAGAGCAGCACAAGGAATTCACCACCAAATCATAGAATCATAGAGTGGTTTAGGTTGGAAGAGACCTCCGAAGGTCATCTGGTCCAACCCCCCTGCAGGGAGCAGGGACATCCTCAGCTAGAGCAGGTTGCTCAGAGCCTTGTCGAGCCTCACCTTGAATATCTCCAGGGATGGGACCTCAACCACCTGCCTGGGCAACCTGTTTGTATCTTGTGGGAAGTTCTGTGAGCTGGAGAAAACGAGCAGCTTCGTTAGCGCGCGGGGATCTCGTTTGGACTGTAACACCTTAGTAACAGTGGGGGCAAAGGGCTTGTTGGGTGCTGAGGCAACAGCTGCTGAAGTCCAGAGTAGGAATGGATTTGGAAACCCATCATGGGCATTCTTCATGCCCATTCTCTTGACGCAAGCTCTTCCAGGTGTCCCCAGAGTCCTCACCTTGTTCCACAGCTGCTTTCTGCCAGGAACTAAGCAAACAGCAGACAGAATCATGCAGTGTTATAACTCCAAGTGATTAATTCTATTTAAAATTTAATTATTTGTGAAACACTGGCCCAGGTTGCCCCAAGAGGTGGTGGCTGCCCCATCCCTGGAATCGTTCCATGGGAGGTTGGCCTGGGGTTCTGAGCAACCTGCTCTAGTTGCAGATGTCCCTGCTTCCTGCAGGAGGGTTGGACCAGAAGACCTTGCAAAGTCCCATCCTACCCAAACCAGGCTGTAATTCTGAGATCTTTGGAGGTGCCTTCCAAGCCAAACTGTTCTATGATTCTCTGTCTGAGCAGAGGGTCCCTTGTCGAGGTCTTGCATTTCCATCCCCAGCACGCACACGCTTTCGAGCGAAGCCATTTCCTCTTTTCTCAGCAGCAAAGAGCAGGATTTTTCTTTAGCAAACTGTCAGCCGTGGAAAACCCCTCCGACAGAATCGGCACCTCCTTAGCGAGACCACACCAGCTCCGGCGAAAAGCCGGAGAACCCGCGGAGGTGCCGAGGCTGGCGATCGGGAAGGGCATCACCAGCGTTCCCGTGACGCTTCTCCCACCCCGTTAGCAGGCAGCGCTGGGCAGGGCGCTGCGCCGTGCGGGGCAGCCGCCCCGTGCTGAAAGAGTTTGGCAACACCTCCTCGATTCGAAGTCGCCTGGCAGCAATTGGAGGGATTTGTCTTCCTTAAACACCTCGGCTTCGGCAAGGGTCGGGAGCGTGGCCAGGAGCTGGAGCCGGCAGCGCGGGTCTCGAGCACTGTGTTTTAAGATAGAAATGGTGTAAATGCTGGAGGCACTGAAGGCAGATGCTATAAATCTTCCCTCATCCCCTTGCCAGCGTTAACTATTTCATTATTTCTATTAAAAAAATGAGATTTCCTATCAGGAAGACAGCCGGCTGAGGGGGGCGTGTGGAAACATCCCTCCCCAGATCGCTCCTTCCAGGCAGGGAAGATGTAGAAGAAGACAAGTAAAACAGATCTTGGGGGACTCTTAGCTCGAGCGTGTCCCTTCTTCTGCAGGTTTTGCCACAGTGGTGGTGCTGGGAGAGGGAAGGGCACGTTTCTGCTTCAGGCCGGGGCTTCTGTAACTGCTTGAAAATTACACCATGGGCGGCAGCACCTTTACCCAGGAGACCCAGAGGGCTCTTCAATCTGCCTGCCAAAAGCAGCGTTCAGCTCCCTGGGGGATGCTGCCTACCCCAGGCTTTCCTCTCCATAAAGTCATTTTTTAACCTAATTATTACCATTACAGCATAGAAATGCTGCTGCCTCCTCTAATCACCCCCCAGGGACCAGCCAAGCATCACCCACCTTCTCAAGCCCTTGCATGCACAGCTTTTATTCAGAGCCCTGATTTAGTCTTTGCTTTTTGTTGTTGTTCTACTAAATCTCTACATCTAGGGCAGGCACGTGCTGTTCCCTCAGTAAATCAGGGCAAAAGGTGGAAAAGCCCATGAACATCACTCAGAGGACTGAGCCTGGCCAGTTATTGGGGTCCTCAACCGTGTATTTTACACCATGAAACGTAAATGAAATGATCCTCCAGCTGGAGAGGAATAGAAATAAAGATAGAGAAGGTCGTCCCTCACCTCCCAGCTCCGAGCAACCTCCGTGTTAGTTATAAGCGCTTTTCCCAGCGACGAAACAAGAGGTGTGGGATTGGGCAGATGGATTTTGGAGCCGTGCGTCGTCTTTGAGACGGGCTGCGGGGTGAAGAGGGTTTATTCATGGCTGGGTTAGAGGCTCGTGGCTTTATTTCTGGCTCTGTCACTACCCCCTATGGCTGTGCTCAAATTTATCCCTTCATTCCCCGTCCGAGCCTGGAAATAAGAGTATTTTCTGGGCTTTACTTGCTGATCTCCTGCCTTCCCAGGTACACAGCCGCTTAGCGCGAGCGAGGGCTCACATCTTGCTGCTGGGGTGATAAATCCTGGATCTTTACACCGAGAGCTTTCCAAAAGCCCCTTGTCAAAGGCGAACTCTGGCTGCATGACAGTGCGTGATCTCATTAAATCTCCCTTTAAAATTAGCTGTCAGTCTGGGGTAAAAAGAAAAAAAAAAAAAAGGGAACAAAATCAGCTTTTCTCCTGGTTCTGCAGTGGCTGAGCTCCCGCAGAGCGACGCTTTGAAGGTACATTTACCAGTTTGGGAACCGCATCGTTAATGCAGTAACGATGTCGTGCTGCTTTGCATTAGTAGCATCGTAAAGAGGGGCTTGGCCCACGGATGGGTCGCTCACGCTGACTCAGCAAAGGCAGCACCGGCGGGAGATCTCCTCCGGAAAAGGTGGTGGTTGGGTTATATAGGCCAAGCTCTTTCTTTGCTGTGGGCTCGTGGCCGAAGGCAAGATCATAGAATCAATCACAGAACATTTTCACTTGGAAGAGACCTCCAAGTTCATCAGGTCCAACCTTTTCCCAGGCCTATCATCACCACCATTATTGCATGTCCCTCAGTGCAACATCCACCCGTCTCTTAAACACCTCCAGGAATGGCGATTCAACCCCTCTCCCTGGGCAGGCCGTTCCAATGCCTGACAACCCTTTCAGTAAGGAAATTTTTCCTAATATCCAGCCTGAACCTCCTCAGGCGCAATTTAAGGCCATTTCCCCTTGTCCTGTCGCTCACCACCAGGGAGAACAGACCAACCCCTACCTCGCTACAACCTCCTTTCAGGGAGTTGTACAGAGCGAGAAGGTCTCCCCTCAATCTCCTCTTCTCCAGGCTAAACAGCCCCAGATCCCTCAGCCGTTCCTCGTACGACATCCGCTCCAAATCCTTTCCTGGCTCGGTAGCCACCTCTGTACCCTCTCTAGCACCTCAACATCCCTCTTGGAGTGAGGAGCCCAAAACTGGACACTATACTCAAGGTGCAGCCTCACCAGAGTACAGGGGCGCAGTCACCTCCCTACTCCTGCTGGCAACACTATTCCTGATCCAGGCCAGGATGCCGTTGGCCTTCTTGGCCTCCTGGGCACACTGCTGGCTCCCCTTCAGCCGGCCATCTGTGAACACCCCCAGGTCCCTCTCTCTCTGGCAGCTCTCCAGCCGCTCCTCCCCAAGCCTGTAGGGCTGCTGGGGGTTGTTGTGGCCAAAGTGGAAGACCCATTTGGCCTTATTGAAGCTCACGTGATTGGCCTTGGCCCAGCGATGCAGCCTGTCTAGATCCCTCTGCAGAGCCTCCCTAGCCTCAAGCAGATCGACACTTCCACCCAGCTTGGTGTCATCTGCTGATTCCAATCTGGAATCTCAGACCATAGTGATCCCCTGAGATGGAAAGGGAGCCGGGGCTGAGCTCCCTCGAGCGCCTCGGGAGGTGGAGCAGCACGTGATGGGCGGTTGCTGCTATGCCAAGAGTGTCTCGATGGAGAGCGGTGGAAAATAACCACCCTGGGTGACTTGCTGTGGCTGTGGCCAAACGCAGTGCAGGAAGAGCTGGAGTGGTTTAGGTGGAGATATGAAACCATAGTGGATGGGTTTTGAGGGTTTCGCACCATTTTACACGTGGAGAGCCGGCCGGGGGCCCTGTTGTGTCTTGCAGCGAGGGGTGCTCCGGCCACGCAGGGGAGAAGTTTCCATGGCAATTGCTGACTAATAAATAAGGTTTGTTTTCTCCTGAATGGGCAAAGCCCTGAGCTGTGCAGGGGCTGGCTCAGGGCACGTTGAGCTGTGACTCCCCCTGACAGGTCCCAAGGGAGGGCAGGACCACCCCACGCAGGCCAGTGCCCTTCAGCTCCCGCTGCTTCTGGCTTTGGAGGGATCACCTCGATTTTTCCCTTTTTCCGGCTCTTGTGGGTGAGCCTGGTGCTGTAGCAAACCTCTCCAGACCTTGTGTGGCGCGTGGCCTTGAGGAGGCTGCAGTGTCACCCTTGTACTCCTGCGCTGGACCACGGCACCAGGGCACGGGTGGATACTCTGGAAATGATAGTTTAGAGGGTTGGTCCTCTGGAGAAGGATAAATCCTCCTGGATTTGACTCTTTTTAATCCCCTTTTCCCTGCTGGGCTTTACAGCGTTGTCGCTGCATCTTGGCAGCACCGCTCGAGCCTCTCCCATACCGGGTGGGATCAGATCGCGCTCCAGCCCCAGCTCAGCTGCTCCCCACTCCGCCATCGGCACAGCACGTTAGAGAAGATGGAAAGCGCACTAAAAATGGCAATTTCTGCCGACTTGGCAATAAAAATTTAAGAGGCTTCAATTAAGCAACAGGTTGGAAGATGGAGCGATATTGTTTAATAGGGCTCTAGTGTGCCTTGGAGACTCATCCCCTCGTAATGCTTCCATGGGACAGGGAGCATCAGCTACCAACGACAGCGGCATCCGAAGTGTAATTCCAGAGGCAGGGAAACAGGACTGAGGGTCTGGCAGCCCTCGCTCTGAAACCCATCTTTCCAGCCAGGGTGTGGGCAGCAGCATTTGGAAATTAGGAGCAGTTCAATAATGTTTCCCCTATTTCCTAACCCTCGCTCAGAGCATCTTCTACCTACGGTCTTACACCTCCTCCTGGAAAAAAACATTCGCTCGCTGATTTCTTGCCGCTTCCCTCAATCCCACACACTTCTCCCAGTTGATTTCCTCCAGTATATCATCAGGCTCTGAATTAATTCAGCGACGAGAGACAAAACTGGCAGGCAGCGGTGGCCGACCGCCTAGAAAACATCATCGCACAGGAGCGGGAGATGCGGGAGAACAGTTGCACGGCTCTTTTTTTGTAGGGCAGCGGAGTGGTTTTGCTTGGAAAACAGCATTAGGAGAGAATCAGCCTGTTTGTAAAAGGACACAAAAGAAAATGGGTTTGCGGCGAAGCGGTGGAAATGAGTCAGGGCAGGAACGGGGCGTCTGAACGGGCAGAGATTGGCAAGGGCTCGCTTCGGAAGGAGGTCAGGAAGAGAAAACGCCAGGGACGTAGCTGAAGTAATGGTCTGGGTGCTCCCCATGACCTTTCAGCGTGTTACATGGATAAAAGGATTTGGAAAAAAATAAAAGAATAGATGGAAAGCTGCTTGCTGAGGAGAGGAGAGTTTCAGAGGGTCCGGCTCTCACTGCGCAACCCCCGAATTGGGCACCTCGGGAAGAGTTTGGCCAACAAATACAGCCGACGGTGTCCATCAGGAGGAGGGGGGACGCTTCTGCTGCCTCTTGCCGTGCCAAGGAGGTGACCAGGAGGGAGAGGGCAGGGAAATGATGGAATTGTCATCCCTGGATGTGTTTAAAAGCCGTCTAGGTAGGGTGCTCAAGGATATGGTGCAGTAGTGGCCCCGGTAAAGTTAGATAAAGGGGGGGACTTGAGGAGCTTAAAGGTCTTTTCCAAGCAGAGCGATTCCGCGATTCTGTGACAGAGTTTATTGCGATTTAAGACTGAGTTTGCACGTGAGCAAAGGGTACAACTTGTCTGGGGGAAGCTAGAAGTGAGTTGTAAATAATCAGTGAAGCAAATGCCAGGAGCAGCCATCCAGTGGATGCTGGGAGCAGACCTGGGACAAGGCTCAGAAGGGTCTGCCCTCTACTCTTTGGGGAGCCACAGAAGGTTTCAGTATTGCTCTTTGGTTTGCAAAATTGTTTCCAAGGAAATCATTGCGACAGGACAAAGGGTGATGGTTTTAAACTAAAAGAGGGAGATTTCAACTGGAGAGAAGGGAGAAATTTTTGATGCTGAAGGTGGTGAGAGCCTGGCCCAGGTTGCCCCGAGAGGTGGTCGCTGCCCCATCCCTGGCCCCATTCCAGGGGAGGTTGGATGGGGCTCTGAGCAACTTGCTCTAGTTGCAGGTGTCCTCGCTCCCTGCAGGGGGTTGGACTAGCTGTCATTTAAAGGTCCCTTTCCACCCAGACCAGTCTGTGCTTCTATGAAACAGGGACCTGGAGTAGCCTGGAGCTCCAGAATTATGTTTTTCTTCTGGTGCCTACTGACCTCCAGCACCTGGGAACTTGTGGGCTGTCTGACTTCGCCGATACCTTCCAGGTGCTGGAAGGGTTACGTTCTTGTCCTGAAAGACGGCTTCTTTCGTGGAGGGAGCAAATGGGAAGGAACAGCCCTGCAAAGGGAGTCGGCAAATAGACAACTTCCAGCATCATTAACTGGGAGATGGTGCCAGTGAGCTGTGCGTGCGCCGAGCTTTTTAAACATTTTACAAGTGCTAAAGCTGCCTGGGATTGAAATTCTATTAAGTTGATGCTATTTGATGTCTCATTAAAGAATGAAGGTTTCTGGTTATTATTTCATTTGGAGCAAATGCAACGACGCCCCACCTGGATTTTTACGTTGTTCAGGGAGAAGTTCCCATCCCTCTGTGCCGATGGCCGCCTGAAGTTTGGTGACATCAGGAGACGTGGAGGAGGCGGGAGAGGGGCTGAGCTGTAGCCCATACCCCAGTTGATACAGGATACATCCCCAAAGCCGGATTCATTGCAGACCCGAGCCGCAAACTGGGCTGAAACTGCCCCAGCCTCATGCAGGAAACATCCTTTATGTGATAGGAAAGACGCATTTCCACGTCTTTCCTATCACATAAAATTAAACATACAGGAAAACCAGAGATTCTCCTTAAAATAAATATTAAAAAAAGAGACCTCTCTGGGCGCTGACAGAAGTTGGCCGTTCTCAGGAGGCTCGGTGCGAAGAGCAGCGCGTGAAGGGCGGGGGCATCCCGGGAAGAAGGGCAGTGGCCGGGCCGAGGCTGTGCCGGCGTCGTTGCCGAGAGCAGCCCTCCCTGCCCTTGCGTTTGTTTCGGGCGAGCGACATCCATCCTGCTTTTAAGAAGACAAGTCCATTTGTTCCTTTTCTTTTTCGGCACCTGCCAGTTGGTAACTGATTGTCGTGATCCCTAATAGCCGGGATCGAGAGAATTTAAAAAGCATTTCATTAATTAATTAAGTATTAACGATTGGGAAAGCGGGAGGACACGAGTTTGTCAACCTCAATTAGAGGCTGAAGCTGGATTTCTGGAAGCGTGAGGTGGCGCGGTGCCGGGGAGGGGTACGTGCCCTTGGAAAGCTGCCGCGACAGCGGAGCGAAGTAAGAGCTCAGCAGTTTTTTCCTGCAGGAGCCGAGGGCGGAAGCTCTCCCTGCTGCCTTTACCTTTTGTTTCATGAGGGTTTTTTTTTTCCTCCTCCAGCTTCAAAGCAGCTTGTCTGTGGTGGTAGCAAAGCAGGTTGGACGGGAGCAGCTCAACATTGGAGCATCTGTTGTGCGAGGAGAGGCTGAGAGAGCTGGGGCTGTTGAGCTTGGAGAGGAGGCTGAGGGGGGATCTCATCAATGCTTATCAATATCTGAAGGGTGGGTGTCAGGGAGATGGGGCCAGACTCCTCTCCATAGTGTCCAGTGACAGGACTGGGGGTAATGGGCATAAACTGGAAAATAAAAGGTTTAACCTCAACATAAGGAAAACTTTACAGTGCGAGTAACAGAGCCTGGGACAGGCTGCCCAGGGGGATGCTAGAGTCTCTCTCTCTGGAGACTTTCAAAGCTCGCTTGGATCTGTTCCTGTGTGATCAGGTCTGGGTGATCCTGCTCTGGCAGGGGGGTTGGACTCGATGATCTTTGGCGGTCACTTCCAATCCCCACCATTCTGTGAATCTGTGAATCCTTGAGTTGCCTCCACCGGTCCAGCACCAGAGCCCTCCCACCAACCCCGAATTATTATCATCTGGCAGAGAAGAAAGCAATTCTCTCAAGCAGAGGCGATGCCTGTGTGGCTGCTCACCACCCAGGAGGGGCTGCAGGGGAGAGCGATCCATTCCGATTAGTGTCTCACACGTGGGTGTGGGTCCCGTGGCCACGGTCAGCAGGATTGCTCCGTCAGGCATGGTCCTGTTTGTGGGCTGACCGGGTGGGCCCGGCTCTCTGGCTGGCCTGACTTCCTTCTATGATCTTCCAGATGATGTAGAGGCCTCCTGAGCATCGTGGGCAGGAAATTCAAATGTCAGATGTCGAAAATGAGTTGCTTGGGCAGCTCACTGGGGACAAGAGCTTTGGCTGTAAAGGTTTTGCTGGGGGTTGCAGCCCCATTTTGGCAAGGAGAAGGTTAAGGAGGGATTGTCTTATGGATGGGTTCACCACTGCATCAACCCCAGGGCTTGTGGAGTATTGGGACTGCTGTGCCAAGGTGGGAAAGGCAACAGGAGCAGGGATGGGGCTGGTCTGCAGGGGCTGGAGGAAAGAACCTTGGGATCCTGCTTCGTTGCCCTTCAAGGCAGGAGACCCTGCCGGAGAGTTTGACCCCTTGGTTTGGGTCTTTCACTACAAGGTGGGCTATTTGAAGGGAAAAATCCATTGGATTGTGTCGTCTCTGAAGGATAATGGAACATTTCGGAGGATGGAACACAGCAGTCCTGGCAGTCACCTTGTACTTGCAAACGATGCTGCTGTGGCTCCAGAGGCGGTAACAAAGCAGCTGCTTTCGGAGATAATTGGAAATAAAAGGTCAGGACAAGAGTTGACAACATCAGAGCTTTGGTGCGTCGGTGCCTGCTCACCAAACTCACCTGGAAAAGGCAAAGGGAGCTCTTCTGGGACCAAATCACCTTCAGATGTTGAGGCGGGATCTGGGAAATGTGCCTCCCCTGTTCTCTCCAGAGCCAGGTCTCTAATGATGAGCCTTCTTCCTCTGGAGAGGTCCCTCATCCCTGCCTGGCTGCTGATCAGTCGAGAGTTTGTTTCTGATTACAAATTAGAGCACAAGGGAAGCAACGAGTCTTTCAAGCCGTAATTACCACGGAGGCTTCAGGTAATAGTCCTTGATGAGCCCCTTGGAGAGAGAAAAGTTCTTTGACTTGCTCATGGGAGGGAGGGTCCAACCCTGCCAGCCCAGGGAGGTTTGGGCTCTGAAATCTTCCCCATAAGCAGGCAGCACACATTTGCCTGTCGTGCTGCAGCCAAGCCCTCGCCGCAGGAAAAACTCCTGGTGTCGATGCTCGGCTGTGGGAGAAGCTTTGGTTCCAGCATCTCAGGGCTCTGCTGGGGGCATGGCCAGCGATGAGAAATCCCTACCCCATGAGACAGAGAATCGTAGAATTGTTAGGGTTGGAAGGGACCTCGAAGATCATCCAGTTCCAACCCCCCTGCCATGGGCTGGGGCACCTCCCACTAGAGCAGGTTGCTCAGAGCCTCATCCAGCCTGGGCTTAAACACTTCCAGGGATGGGGCTTAAATATATAACAAGGCAGCACCGAGGTCCCTGTGTCACACCCAGTGGGGCTCTGCTCCATGGCCAGAGGTTTTGCTGGGGAAATTTCCTTTAAAAAGTAAAAATCTCAGCTTCCCTGGAGTCTCCTGTCGGTCCCAGACATGATGTGTTTTTCTCCGAAACAGGGAAAGCCTTTGTACTGCAGCGGAAAAAAAACTTTCGCCAGTGCTCAATGTACCCAGAGGCTTTTTCTGCTCTTAAATATCAGCAATTTGGAGAAGTGGGGAGAGCAGAAATCTTGGCACGTGGCAGGGGAGATGTGTTGCACCTACTCTGAAAACCTGACAGGAGGTTGGAGTCAGGTGGGGTCGGGCTCGGCTCCCAAGGAACAAGCGATGGAACGAGAGGACCCGGCCTCAAGTTGCCCCAGGGGAGGTTTAGGTTGGAGCTGAGGAACAATTTGTTGCCCTGCAGGGTTGTCCAGGCCTGTGCCAGGGTGCCCAGGGCAGGGCTGGAGTCCCCCTGATCCCTGGAGGGGTTTCCAAGGCGTGGAGCTGTGGTGCTGAGGGACAGGGCTCAGTGGTGCCCTGGCAGGGTTGGGGGAATGCTTGGACTCCATAATCTCAGAGGTCTTCTCCAACCAAAATTATTCTGTGATTCCAGTCGTGTGTGTTTTGAAAGCTGCAGAAACACGGATTGCTCTTGCCAAGTGTGGGGGGGGCCGTGTGTGTGGCAAAGCGGCAAATCCCCAAGGAACGCCTCATTTTTGGGGAGCTACAAACCAGCTTTGCCTGGCGGCATCGGGGTAGTCGTTGCTCGAGGTCCTGGCTACGAAACAGGCCTTAGCTCTGTTAATAAAGTTGCCTTGATTAGGGTTTAATTATCATTCAGGCCGCGCACCTCCCGGGGCCGCGGTGCCAGTTCACGAGCACCGTGGCTCCAGTCCAGCGCTGGCTGAGCAGAAACGTGCGCGAGCTAAATATCCGATCGCGGCGCCGTCGTTTTCTGATCCCGGCACCGACATTCGGAATCAAATTTAAAGGGCTTCCAAGATTTGTATGTAGCTGGGCTTGGAAGAGAGCTGATACCATCTGAGACCACAATTATTTATTCTCCTTTCTCCTACAACGTGCAACATATGGGCCCCTTTCTCCACGGCGGATGACTAAATGGTGGCATCTGCTGCTCTATTATCTCTCAAGTGAGAACAGATCCCCTTCAAACAGCTCTTCGTTATTGTCACAACGACGCTCTTGGTCTTTTCGTTCCAAGGTGCTGCTTTCCTGCCGACGTTCAAACCCACCCCGCTCAGGCCTGTGAGATTGGTGGGGTTTTTTTTTCTCTTAACGCCTCAGCTGGTCTCCGCAGATGGGATCCCTCTGTCACCTGCTGCAGCTCCACACCTGATGTGGGTGTCGTCTGCTCCTTGGCTCCGACCCGCTGAGCGCAACCGCAGTCACTCCAAGCTGCTGAGCAGCTCTCTCCACAAGCAGCTTGAGCAGCAGCCTGGATTGAGGTAGATTTGGGGGATACCAGAGCTCACGTTCCTCAGCGAGCGGCCCGGGCATCCATGGGTGGTGCCGGCTCTGACAGAGGTACTGAGCAGACCACTGTGGAGTCATCTGTCTCCTTGGCACTTGAGCCCTGGGGTTGTTCCCACAGGAGCATGGGAAGGGAGTTGGTGGTTCCTGGCTACTGGGGGAAGCGGAGCCAAAGGAGGGGTCACCATCACATGGAGACCCTCTTGTGCAGGCAGGGTCTGAGCTTTTCTCAGGTCTGTCCTTAGGTAGTTCAAGGTCTACCTTGACCGTCTCACCACGGGGAGGACCTGTGGCTTGTCCAGGAGAGCTTCTGTGTCCATGGTTCCAGCTGGTCCCATAAAGCCTGCATCAGCCTGGTAGAGACAGAAGTAACTGGGAACGAGCGTAGTGCCTGTAGACGGAGAAAGCAAAGTGCTGGGACAAGCAGAGCACCTCTGGGTACCTGCATGGGAACCAATCCCGGCAAAACTGTTCCTAGAGAAGGAATTACTAGACCTGGCTGAGTTGAGAGCTTGTCCAGCCCCATAGGACAGGGTCACCAGCTGAAGGCTGGTATCTTACCCAAATTCCTTGGCTTCCAGGTTTCATGGCCCTCCAGGACAGGCTGTTCCCACACCCAGCTGACCTCACCACAAGACAACATCATCCCAACATCTCCTCTTTCTCTTCCTGGCTGCAATTTAAGCCCGTTCCATGTTTTTAACATCTGAGTGGTTTGTAAATCAAAGCCACGGGGAGTTTTACCAGTGCCCCAGCAGTGCCTGCTGGTGCACAAGGTCAACATCTTCTCACAGGGTGCTTTGGAGACCTGGAGCTCTGCTCTCACAGGAGATCTCCTGGGGCAGACCTAGAGGAGAGCATGGGCTCCAGAAGGGACTCGTGTAATAGTTGCCCCAGGTCAAGGCCTGAAGGATTCACGGGGCCGTTATTCATCCAGCAGCATCTGCCGTGTGCCTCCACTTTGTGGGTCATCTCCTTTCTCCTCCCCTTCCCACTCATCTCCAGAAGAGCCCCAAAACCAGCCCCGTAGGGCTTTGGCACAAAGTCCTGGGCCCGCAGTCCGTCGACATGTGTTTACGTGTTTATTTTTGGATGTGATTAATGTTGCTCCGTTTTGTAGCGGCCTGTTTTCGCTCAGGCAGCGTGCTTTGCCAGCACAAAACGTTCCGTGTTGGGAGCAAAGCACAGCAAATTGGACTCTGCTTTTAAAATGCGGAGAAGGAGGGGGCAGGGGATGCTATTTTCTGCTCTCTAGCAAAGAGCAGCGCAGAGCGTTGAGCGAAGAGCAACGTGGAGGGGCTGCCAAGCTGCTGGAGGAACAAGGTAGAGTTGGCCACGGGGGCCAGAGTGTGACTGGTTTTCCTCCAGTGTGTTCTGGGCTCTGAATTAAGGTTTGGATGGTGGATGGAGGAGTTCTGCGTGTCTCTGCGTTAAAGTGGTTACGGCAGAAGGGTTTGTGTTGCACTGGCACTGAGCAGAGACGCTTAGGAGCCTCCCATGAGGTGCTCTGCAAACAGGGGAGGAGAGGACGGGGTCCTCATCGTCCCAAGGTGATGGGAGGGTGGGTAACGTGTCTCTAGCTCCACAAGGCTCTCCCTGAGCATAGATGTTTAGAAAAAGACATGCTTGACTTATAGAATCATAGAATCATCAGAGTTGGAAGGGACCTTAAAGATCATCGAGTCCCAACCCCCCTGCCACTGGCAGGGACACCTCCCACTAGAGCAGGTTGCCCACAGCCCCGTCCAACCCAGCCTTAAAAACTTTCAGGGATGGGGCTTCCACCACCTCTCTGGGCAACCTGTGCCAGGGTCTCACCACCCTCCAGGGGAAGAACTTCTTCCTAACAGCCAATCTAAATCTCCCCTCCTCTAGTTTGGATCCATTCCCCTTTGTCCTATCACTACCTGACATCCTAAAAAGTCCCTCCTCAACTTTCTTGTAGGCCCCTTGTCTGCCTTCTCCAAGGCTGCAGTGAGGTAGTGCTCTGAGCCCAGCACCACCTCCCGTGGCAGCACCGTTCCGAGCAGAGCCGGCCCTCCATGGGGAGCGTGAAGGTTTGGAGGCTCCTTTTGGCGCTCGTACGCGCTTTCCTTGGCAGTTCTCACCTTCTGCAGCAATCTCTAGTTGCTGAACTGTTTGTGGTCCTTCCCATGAGCTTCCCAAGTCCCCAGCGCCTCTCTGAGGCTTGTGATGTGCTGCATTTTTCCACAAGAAAAGTGCCTGAAGGAGGGAACAGGGCAGATGTGCAGCTTTGCTCGCACTGGAGCAGTCACAACCGTCGCCAGGATCTCTCTGCCACCCCTCTCTGCTCCTCGGTGTCACCAGTGCTCTCTGCATTGTGCCCACACAGAGTAAGCTGGAGATGGGAGCTGTCAACACATGGTACCAACGACCCCATAGAATCCNCCCTCTCTTGCAGCTGACGTACCTGCCTCCGCCGTGGGGTGAATGTCGCTCGTCGGATATGGGCTTAGACTTCTTTCCCGTTTACAGCATCACGGCTTGTAGGATCGACTGCGAGACCCGCTACATTGTGGAAAACTGCAACTGCAAAATGGTCCACATGCCAGGTCGGTGTGCCAGGAGGGGTGAGAGAGGCACCGGGAGCCTCTGCTGCCATTCAGCAAAACCCGGATGGGCTGGAGATTTGAGTGGGGAGAAAGTTAATGAACTATAACAAGGGCAAGTCTGGCATCGGGGNCAGGGATGGGGCTTCCACCACCTCTCTGGGCAACCTGTGCCAGGGTCTCACCACCCTCCAGGGGAAGAACTTCTTCCTAACAGCCAATCTAAATCTCCCCTCCTCTAGTTTGGATCCATTCCCCTTTGTCCTATCACTACCTGACATCCTAAAAAGTCCCTCCTCAACTTTCTTGTAGGCCCCTTGTCTGCCTTCTCCAAGGCTGCAGTGAGGTAGTGCTCTGAGCCCAGCACCACCTCCCGTGGCAGCACCGTTCCGAGCAGAGCCGGCCCTCCATGGGGAGCGTGAAGGTTTGGAGGCTCCTTTTGGCGCTCGTACGCGCTTTCCTTGGCAGTTCTCACCTTCTGCAGCAATCTCTAGTTGCTGAACTGTTTGTGGTCCTTCCCATGAGCTTCCCAAGTCCCCAGCGCCTCTCTGAGGCTTGTGATGTGCTGCATTTTTCCACAAGAAAAGTGCCTGAAGGAGGGAACAGGGCAGATGTGCAGCTTTGCTCGCACTGGAGCAGTCACAACCGTCGCCAGGATCTCTCTGCCACCCCTCTCTGCTCCTCGGTGTCACCAGTGCTCTCTGCATTGTGCCCACACAGAGTAAGCTGGAGATGGGAGCTGTCAACACATGGTACCAACGACCCCATAGAATCCTAGAATGGTTTGGATTAGAAGGGACCTTTAAAGGTCATCTAGTCCAACTGCCACATTTGATCTCACTAAAGACAGAGATCATTTGCAGGTCGGAGCCTCCTCCTCGGTCCCTGCAACGGGCGGGATTTTCCTGATGGTGCAAGAAAGACCACGGAGCTGGTCTTGGGGAACCTCTGGTGCTGCACATCTCCTCTGCACCATCCTGCTGCAGCTCTGCTCCCGGAGATGCTGGCTTGGAGGGATGCAGCAGAGCAGGTCTGGAGCAGAAGCGCTTGCCAAAGGCTCGCACTTGGCCGGAGCCATCCTGTCACCACCGCTCGGCGCCCTCCTTAGAAACATCATTCAGCTGGTGCTCTGAGGAGGGAGCTGCTGTGCCCCACACCCCGCTGCCGGTCCCCCCACCCCGCCCCCTGACACCCCCTCCTNTCCTGGGGTGGGTTAGAAGGGATGTGGTGAGTAGGTCCAGAGAGGTTCTCCTCTCCCTCTGCTCTGCCCTGGTGAGGCCACATCTGGAAGATTGTGTCCAGTTCTGGGCCCCTTGGCTCTAGAAGGACAGGGAACTGCTGGAGAGAGTCCAGCACAGAGCCACAGAGATGATGGAGTGGAACATCTTCCGGCTCAGGAGAGTCTGTGGGAGCTGGGGCTCTTTAGCTTGGAGAAGAGGAGACCAAGGGGTGACCTCAGGAAAGTTTATAAATATGGAAAGGGCAGTGTCAGGAGGATGGAGCCAGGCTCTTCTCAGTGACATTCAATGATAGGACAAGGGGCACTGGGTGCAGCTGGAGCAGAGGAGGTTCCAGGGAAACATAAGGAAGAACTTTTTGACAGTGAGGGTGACAGAGCCTGGCCCAGGCTGCCCAGAGAGGTTGTGGAGTCTTCTTCTCTGCAGACATCCAAACCCCCCCTGGATCTGCTCCTGTGTGACCTACTCTAGGTTCCTGCTCTGGCAGGGGGGTAGGACTCGGTGATCTTTCGAGGTCACTTCCAACCCCTCTCATTCTGTGATTCTGTGACACCCTCTCCCTCCACCCAGCCAGGGATATTAAGGTAGCTGGAAAGGGACCAGGGATCCAAGGAGCTGGGAAAACCTTTCCCTGAGGAAAGAAGGATGGCAACAGCCTTTGCAAAACACCCTGCAGTAGGGGCGAGACGTGGGCAGAGGGACATGGGTCTGATTTCCCCTTGTTTAGTCCCAGGGAGCGCCTCCCTGGGTGGAATTTCCAGCAACTCCTTCCTGGATTTGCAAGGAAAGGCAGAGGTGGGGCGGACGCTGCGATACCTCCGCTGCCCATCCCCAGCATCAGGGGGTCACTTCACTCAAGGGAGGTCCGTGTGGTCCTAGAGGAGAGCCCAGTGGTCCCCAGCTGTCCCCAGCTCCCCTGCAGCCGCGGCGGCCAATGCCCACTGATGGATGTGTCCTTTCCACGCAGGGGACGCTCCCTTCTGTACCCCGGAGCAGTACAAGGAGTGTGCAGAGCCCGCACTCGGTGAGTACCAGGAGAGAGCCCCGGGTATCACGGGTGTCCCAGTCTAGAGGGACTTCCAGCAGCCTGCGTCCTCCTGGCTGGCAGGACTGGGGTGATCTAGAGCAACTGCAACCCAGAGATGGCTTTTGATGTGTTGAGAAGGGCTGGGTGCATCCTGGGATAAAGTTTCTTCTGGGTCTACATGGGGCATGGATCTCTGTCCATGTGGAAACGCTCAGGATAACCCAGGAGGGGAGCACCTCTGGGTCTGGGTTTGGGATGGAGGGACCCATTCTAGGTCTGGGTTTAGGAGACTCTGTCACCACGTGTTCCTCGAGCAGATGCTGGTGACAAAGTGTACCCCCCAGCAAAAGACCTCTCCCTGAGATGGTGGGAGTGGCTGTGCTATGAAATGGGAGAGAAATGGCCAGGGCTGGGTTTCCTGCTGCTCTTCTGAGGTGTGACTCCTTGGCCCTCCTGTTCCCACATCTGTTGTGTGTCTCTGACCCCATGAGCTCTGACTCTGTGACCTCCTCCAGGTTTGCTTGCGGAAAAGGACAGCAATTACTGCATCTGCAGGACACCCTGCAACCTGACCAGATATAACAAAGAGCTCTCCATGGTCAAGATCCCCAGCAAGACCTCAGCCAAGTACCTGGAGAAGAAGTTCAACAAGTCAGAAAAATACATCTCGTGAGTGTTGCGGAAAAAACAGGTCTCCTTTGGTTTATGGGGGTGAAGTGTCTGTAAAGCCCCATTGGCTGTTTAAACCAGACTGTGCTGAGACTAGAACTTGCCAGTGCCTCCCATCACCAAACAGAGGTGTGTCCTCCAGAGAGGATGAAACCCGTGAAGAGCTGAGGTGTGAGTTGCTTTCTTCTCAGCAGATGTGTTCCAGACATCTGTATGTTCCTTCCCTGGCTTTGTCTTCATGAACATCATCCATTCCCACCAAATGAGGGCTAAAACTCATTATTTTGAGGAGAAAGCCCAATCTTGCTGGCCCTGTCTGAGATATGGCTGCTCTCTACCAAAGTCTGGGATGTGGACCTCAGGCAGCTGCTGTCTCGGACTTCTCCCAGCTCTGGGAACATTATTGCCTTGTGGAGGCAACGAGAGTTATTCCGTATTAAGCATCCTTTGGACTCTTGCTGTTATCATCAAAGAGACATCCCGAGCTTAGATCCTGAGAGATCCTGGGGAAACATTTTCCAGCTTCTGCTAAGGTTGCCAGAGTCGTAGTGGTGCTCTATGGTCTTGGTCTCCAGGAGATTCAAGTGGCTGTGGGTTGCTGAGGACCCCAGGAAGAGAACAGTGGGGAAAAAAAGCCCCAAAATCCGATTTTCTCCCCTTGTCCCTAAGCCCACGAGGCTGCTGGTGGCTGATGGGCTGATGCTGTTTCTCCTCTTTCTACAGAGAGAATATTCTTGTGCTGGACATATTTTTTGAAGCACTCAACTATGAGACAATTGAGCAGAAGAAAGCCTATGAAGTGGCAGCCTTACTTGGTAAGGAGAGATCTGGGCGGCGGTTGGGAGCCTGTGGGAGTTCATGGGGCAGGCAGAGGCTGTGAGTGGGTGCGCAGCTTGTGTGCGTTGCCTTGAAAACCCCAGCAAGGTCCAGCCCCCTTCCTGGCCATCACTCTTTCAACCCCATCACTTATTTTCCTTCCAACACCAAAGTGTCCCAGGAATGTCCCAGGGATGGCAGCTGGTCCGTGTGTCACCTGTAGGAGGTTAACGTGAGCTGCTCTTGTCTCTGCTCGATATCAGGGCCGTGTTATTTTGAAATCCTGAGGCCAGGCAGGTGATGGATGCTCTTTGAGGTGCTCTCCTTGCTGTGGAGGAGGCCTTTTAAAACCAGCTACCCAGCACCTCCTAGATGCTCGAAATCCATCTTCCTTTCCAGCCAGGCCCCTGAGCTCTTTGCCTGTGGGTGGTGCCCCGCAGCTTGATGGAGAAGGTAGAGGAGTTGTTGGGTTGCTCAGCCTCAGACTGGGTCCAAGCTTTGTGGGTGTCAGCTACAGATTGGGGTGCTTGGGACCAGTTGGATTTGGAGGTGTTTGGTGAGGAGTGCTCCGTTCCCATGCTCAGCCTCGCAGCCTCTCCATGTGCCACCCCAAGTCCCCAAATTCCTCCTGGGATGCGGGGAATGATCAGCACCTTTATTTGAAGGCTGGAGCCAGGTCATCCCACAGGGCTGGACACTGCGAGCCCACCCCGGGACAGGGACGCTGTGAGGGGCAGGGCGCCCCACGTCCCATTAGGTGCCCTCACGTCACCCCGTGGTGATAGCTCTGCAAAACTGCAGGCTCTGAGGCCTTCTGCACCGGTTGTGTGTTCCCCAGGAGAGCTACAGCGAGGAAGAGGAGGCTGGTGATGAAGCCTCTTCACCCCAAGCCTCCTTATCTTCACGGCCTGGCATGACCCTCGTTCCCAGAGCACCGCGGGCTTTGGGCAGAGTCTCATCTTCCCCCAGTCCTCAGCTCCTTTTGAACCAGCACTTTGTCTGCAGGCACCTTTTTTCCTCTTTCTTCTGTCTCTCTCTCATGGTCACCCCCAGGAAAGGTCCTGTAGCCCCCCCACCCGCAGGTGCCTTTGCTCTGAGGTGCAACACAGGTGAACTCGGGGGGGGGATTTTGAAGCAAAATCCGTGAGATTTGTCTTCCCCGAAGCATACGGTTTGGCTTAGGACAGCATCTCGTGTCAGCAGTTGCCTTCCCAGTGGATTCCTGGAAGTCTTGATGCCTCCTCCCCAGCCCTGGGGGACTCAAGCAGAGACAGCCTTGAGATGCTCTGCCTATAAAAAAATTCGGGCCATCTCCCTTTCCTCGCTTTGGCAGGTTTGAGTTTTTCCTCAGCTCCAGGGGACGTTACCTAATTCTTCTCCAGCATCTTTCTCCTTCCCCTGCCCGGTTTGGGAATTGGGCTTTTGAGATTCCTGGGCTGAAGCCTGCTGTCTGACTGACAGATGGCTTCCTCAGATGCCAGCGTGCTGTGTCGCATCCTCATCAGGCTTCCAGCCCATGGCCTCCTTAGCAGGAGAAATACAGTGGTGCCCAGCAATAGAACAAGAAATAATGGGGTTAAGTTAGAACATAGGAAGTTCCACCTCAACAGGAGGAGAAACTTCTTTGCTGGGAGGGTGACGGAGCCTGGCCCAGGCTGCCCAGAGAGGTGGTGGAGTCTCCTTCTCTGGAGACTTTCCAACCCCCCTGAATCTGTTGCTGTGTGTCCTGCCCTGGGTGCTCCTGCTCTGGCAGGGGTCCGTTCCAACCCCTAACATTCTGATTCTATGACTTTGTGGCCGACAACATCCTTCCCGAGATGTTTTTGGTGGCATTGGCGCTGCTGGTGTTCCTGGGGGTCATCCTTTGCATTTCCCCTCTCTTGGGTGGAGGCAGCGCCCGGGGCAGCCGTGCCAGGGTTGCGTGGGTGCTGCGAGGAGCATTTAGTCAAGGGTTGAAGACCATCCACGTGTTGTCCTCTCTTGTAGGTGACATTGGAGGCCAGATGGGGCTCTTTATCGGTGCTAGCATCCTCACTATCCTAGAGCTCTTCGATTATATATATGAGGTAAGATCCTCAGTCCTTTTCCAGGGGGTGGCTTTGCCAGCCTTGGTGCCGGGCCGGGTGGCACCGGCGCTGTCCATGCTCAACCTGGATAATTAATTTTAATAATGATACTATATAATTAACGCTCCATGGTAGTCCTGCGAAGTTGGTAGCGTGGTATGGAGGTCCCGGCCCCAACGAGGCCTCCTCATGGAGGGAGGACTGGTGTAGCCCAGGTTTGCTTCTCATTTGAGCTAATTAAGCACCACCTTCAAGGGGTTGTGCTTCTGCCCACCCTGAAACTTGCACTGGCTGGGGACCTCCTGCTGCACCCTCCTGTCCCCATCCCCAGTTGGGCTTCTCCCAGCACCACCATCCTCTAATAAAAGCACCACTCCTTGGTGCCAGAGTTCCAGTTCAGCCGTCAGGCGGAAGAAGCAGCAAGACCAGAGCTTTTCCCACTGCTGGAGGGGTGGAAAAAAAATCCCAGTCCCTGTTACCTGCTGTCTGCAGCTCTGCCGGCAGCCCTGGAGCAAGGAGCTTGCTGGGAAGCACCGAGACGAGCTCCAGTGTGGTCCGGTGGCTCTGCAGGGCCGGGAGCAGCTGCTCCGGACAAAAGCACGAGCCCTTTTTAATGGGAATTACTGCAGTAAGCAGTCCAGGGAGGGAATTCTGTTTTCTGGCAGCCCTCCTTCCTCCTGCCCTCCAGCAGCAGTTACAACCCTCATGGATTTTTAATCTTTTTTTTTGCCTGAGCTCGTTCTCCCAGCAAGCGGGGATGTCTGAGCCCAGCATCTCCCAGGGGATTTGGGTTTTTCTACGGCACGGTACCAACATGGGCGTCAGTGGGCATCGTCCCTCCAGTGTCCTCCACCGCTGCCCCTGTGAGCACAGAGGCAGATTCCAGCTGCTCTCTGCACCCTCCTGCCATTTGGACTTTTTCCACTCCTCTTTTTCACTAAATGGTCCAAAATAACCCTCCCTGGAGCAGCCTCCCCACCAGTTGTTGGTTTTCCCTCCTGGTCTTCATCGCTGCGTTGCAGAAGTCTTCATGTTGAGGGTCAAGTTCATGGATTTTGTTTATAGAAGGGGAAACTGAGGCAGGGAGAGAGGCTGCAGCTGGATGCCAGCTGCTGAGGAGCACCTGGGTTGCACCAGGATGGCCTCGTGAACCTGACCGTGCAACCGTGTGTCCTGTTTTATAGCAGAAAAGAAGGAGTTGATGGTTTGGGATAGTTCAAGAAGGATGCAAACTCCTATGGAGACAGGCAATTCCCAGCACATTTGGCACATCCCAGCGCAGGTTCCGTTGCCCTGCTCCCTGGGATGGTTCCTCCTGTTGATTCAGTTCTTCTCCTTATTGCCTGGTGATTTCAGTGCCATAACTTCGGGCCCCTTGCACCCAAACAGGCAACATCTCAGACCTGCTTAGTCCAGTGCTGTCATAGCCCAGTCACAGCTTCGTATCGCAATGGGACGTGGGATTTTTGGAGAGGGCACGTGCTTATAGGACAAGGGGGAATGGTTTTAAACTAGAGCAGAGTAGGTTCAGATTAGACATTAGGAGGAAGTTCTTTCCACTGAGGGTGGTGAGACCCAGAGAAGCTGTGGAGCCTCATCCCTGGAAGTGTTGAAGCCCAGGCTGGATGAGGCTCTGAGCAACCTGCTCTAGTGGGAGGTGTCCCTGCCCATGGCAGGGTGGTTGGAACTGGATGATCTTTAAGATCCCTTCCAACTCAAGCCCTTCTAGGATTCTGTGATTTTTAATCCCATGGGCTGTTGCAGTTGGAGGGTCACTTATGGCCATTGAATGACCATGTGGCAAGCCAGGTGGCTGCACAGGGATGTCACCCAACCACGGTCTCAGCTCCACGCTCACTGGGCATCTCGGAAAAACCTCTTCCCGTTATTAAAGCCGGAACGCTGGCTTTACGTTGTAAGACAGTCACTCCCCGTGGCAGTCCCTGCTGGGCAGCTGTGAGCACTTGGTGGCATTATTCTGCAATAACATCTATGGAAAATTACAAGCAGAAGGCTCATAACGGCTTCGGAAAGCCGTGCCGCAGTTCCCAGCTCGGGCCGAGCGCACGCAGGGTTTCATTAAAATCGCCTCTTCCCAGCTTTCTCCGGTTCCCTTCATAAGAAGCTAATCAGAAACCTCACAAGCTTGGGATTTTTCTTCTGTTTTACTCCTTTGTTTGATATCTGCTTATAAAACCTGTCAAACAGTTTCGTTTTGGTTTGTTTTGGTTGTTTGATTTTTTCCTTCGTCTTTTTGGGCAAACCTGGCTTAAGAGGGTGTCTGGTCTCCTTGGACACTGCGGGATGCACCAGCAGGTTCACCCAGCTATGCCCTGTGTGAGGTGTTTATTTGGCCACCCATGACTGAGATTTAACCCACACCAGGCAGGGAGGAAAGGAACAAAATGTCTCGATGCCTAATGGGTGACCTAATCCACTCAGCGTTTCATCAAGGTGGGGTTCAGCACATCTCAAAATCATTCTGTTCTCAACCAAAGCATTTGTAAACTCCTTGAGATTGCCGGATTATATTATATGTAAGATAATTTCAGGGCTTGTAGGGGCAGGATGAGGGGCGATGGCTTCAAACTGGAAGAGGGGAGATCTGGATTAGAAATTAGGAAGAAGTTCTTTACTCTGAGGATGGTGAGACACTGGAATGGGTTGCCCAGAGAGGTGGTGGAAGCCCCATCCTTGGAAGCGTTGAAGCCCAGGCTGGCTGAGGCTCTGAGCAAGCTGCTCTAGTGGGAGGTGTCCCTGCCCATGGCAGGGGGGTTGGAACTGGATGATCTTTAAGATCCCTTCCAACCCAAACCATTCTATGGTTCTTCTCCAGTGGATTATCCAAAATCAGTTGACTCCAGAGAGAGGGGTTTTTGTGTCATCTTCTAAGCTCAGTCCTCCTCTTGGTCCCGCCCCAGAGCAGAGTTGAGCTCCTGGGCTCACTGGGGTCCCAAATCCCCACCGTGCGTCTCCACATGCCAGCCAGCATCCACTCTGCTTCCTTAGCAACTGACCCAATTTTGCACATTTTTAGCTTTCTTGATTTTTTTTCTTCTTCAGTTTTTCAGCAAAGCACTCACTTTTGAACCTTTCTGAGATTTCCCTTGAAAGTACCTTCTTCAGCAGCGGCGGCTGCCGGGGAAATAACGTGGCCGCGAAGGGAAGCGGCACAGACATAGCTCACATTTCTCAATAAACCCCCAAATAGATTAAAAAAAATTGACTTTTGGGGGTCGTTTCATTTTTTCCGTGTGAAGAATTGCATTTTGACACCTGGGGTGGTTTTCTTGGCAAGGTCATCTCCTTAATGAAGAGGGTAGATTTAGACTGGATGTCAGGAAGAAATTCTTCACAGTAAGGGTGGTGAGACACTGGAACGGGTTGCCCAGGGAAGTTGTGGAAGCCCCCTCCCTGGAAGTGTTCAAGGGTGGGTTGGATGGGGCCTTGAGCAATCTGCTCTAGTGGGGGGTGGCAGGGGGATTGGAATTGGATGATCTTGAAGGTCCCTTCCAACCTTAGCCATTCTGTGAATCTGTGGATCTATGAATCCTTTGGAGGGTGCCCTCCAAACCCAGCGCATCCCTTGGGGCCGTGCTCCCAAGCCCTGCGGGGTGAGGCTGCCCGGTTCCTCGTGGATGTCCGCGCAGACAGGGCAGAGCTCCTGCCTCCTCCTGCCCACCTTAACCCAACCTCCCTCTTTTTGCAGCTGATCAAGGAGAAATTATTAGACCTACTGGGGAAGGAGGAAGAGGAAGGGAGCCATGATGAAAACGTGGTAAGGAGCCCCATGGGGAGACAAGAGGAAATGTCCCCGCGGTCGGCTCCGTAGGCAGGCGCAAGCGCTCCGGACGGATGCAACGTTCGGCCCCCCGGCTTGAGTTCTTCCCAAAGGATCGATGCCGTGGCTCGACCAAAGGAAGGAGCCGGCGGTTGGGGAGGGACGGGGAGCGTCCGGCCGCCCCGGGGTAACGCTGTGTGTGTCGTTCCACCCCCCCCTCCCCTTCCCCGCTCTCCGTCCGCAGAGCA
>VWZK01013555.1:42019-143583 GCA_013396935.1 Baryphthengus martii | reverse complement strand
GGTGTCTTTTTTTAACATATAAAATAGTACCTCTAGGCATAACATATACCACTCAATGAAGAAAATAAATAAATAAATAAACAGAAATCACTGTCCTGTCCTAAGTAGAATGATTCCTTGAGAGCATTTCTGTTTCATTGTTAGAAATCATACAACTTTCCACAGAATTCAGCCTCACCAAAACAAACAAACCAAAACCTCCTGGAATACTTAATAAAAACTAGTTCCTGTGCTTTTCTTCTCTCTCTCTCTCTGTATTTTCCTGAACGGGATAATAAAATATTTTTCAAGCCACCTAGAAAATATTTTCTCTCACTTCAAGATATCTCTTGTATCCTACTTAATTCCTGCAACCGGGATCTTAAAATAAATGTTCTGTCATTCTCAGATAATACGGCTCAAAGTGAAACACACATGAACATTTACTATCAATAGAAAAAGCCAAAAAAACAATTAGGGACGATGTTTTTCTTCCATTTTGGGGCCACTCTTCTCAGTATCAGAAACTAAAGACCTTCATAAAGAAATGATATTTCAGAAGACATTTACAGAATGTTGAAATCATCATCTCTGAAATTATCCTGTACATTCCTTAATAAAAATGCAAGTCACGGCTACAGTGTTTTTTCTAAATATCTAAATATTACTAAAAGAAAATGTCTTGTTTTGCAGAATTAGGTGATTATGACATTAATATACACTATGTACATCTGTATGTCAAAATATTTAAATATATCACAACCTCTCCTACACGTTTCAGCTAAATTCTACTTCCAGTGCTATTTAATAGTCAGACATTTCATGTATTCTTACTTTAAACTCATGTCCTTTATATCAGATATTTCAGGAGAACAAGACTTCAAATCAGTTCAAGCATAAAGTCTATTTGGACTCTATTTTCCTGTTAATTGTTTTAGTCTTTTCTCATGTTTTACGAAGTGATTGTTTTATAGCTAGACACAGGAAACTCCTTATTTAACAATTTTAAGTACTAATAGTTTGGAGCTATATGAAAAAGTTAAAAAAAGTTCTATTTAAAAGTTACTGCTAAATTAATAAATATTTGGCATCTGGTCTCAAATTGTTTGTATATTTAGTGGTTTGAAAATGAACCAAGGTCAACGTCCGAACGCTGATTAGAACATGAAGTTAAAATGATATGCTACCATATTGTTAAAAGGCACCATCAAAGTGTTTAAGAAAAACAACATTCATTGTACATTTATTATAAATAAAACTATAAATTATTAATGGTAAAGTTATTTTGTTTCATCTAGGTGTAATTATTCAACTGTTCTCAAGTAAGTACTGCCTAAATTTTTTCTGGTAATCTAAGTTTTGTCTTGATTCCTTTAGATTTCGATGTAAAACTTGTCCCCAACTCATGACAGTACGGAGAATTCAAATCTCATCTAATTTAGTCATTAAAGAGTCAGCAGGAACCTGATGAAGCTCCCAAATCTGCAAGCACCGAATAGATCTTTAAGTTGTACTGCTTTGCATACAAAAAAAGAAAAACAAAGACATAGGTAGTCAAAAACTAGTCATGGCAAGAGAATACAAGATGATGCTCTAGCAATCTGACCTCTTTTGTAACCTAACATCAATACTGAAACTAAACATTCACTTTATACCTTTCTGTGACCCTTCAAAAGATAATAGGCTGGGGTTTAAATTACATTTTTAAAGGCTTTTTCTTCATTTTACATATGCAGTAAGTTAGTCTGTGCATATAAAATAAATAAAAACATAGGAAGTATCAGGTTGTGAGCACACATCTGGCAGAGTAAAAAATGCTAACTATTTTTCTCTTACAAATCATTCCACACTATCACATTTATTGTTGTTGTCGTCTCATTCAGTTATTGAGCTACTGTCAAAATACTTCAGGCTCTCACTGTAAAACAGAATATGCACAACTTTCAAAGTTTATATTTTGGATAAAAATTAATGAAATTTCTCTTGAAGAAACAGGCATACTCCACATAGATTTCTTGTCAGAAAAGATTATTTCAAAGCTATTGAGAAACCCAATTTAGTTGCTTATGTAAGATCAAACACATCACTAAAAAGAAGTCTTTGTTTTGTATGACACATCTGGCTTAACCCTAGATCCAATAAAAGATATAAATGGTCAAAATCCAGAAGGAGAATATGCCTGATTTTGAAATACAAGCTGCCCAAGGTGGGACATAAATCCTTCTGAGTTTCCAAGATACTTCAGAACCCAAGATACTGACAAAATGACCTAGAGCTTGCAAGAAAAACGTTAAGTACAGCAGTGCTTCAACTCCTACATCCTCTGATGTGCTCAAGCACTGCAATCAGGATTCAGAGTTCAAGCTCCAGCCCTCAGGACAGATGCCTGTAACTTTCTTCTATTTTTTTTTTTCTTCCTCCGATAAACTGAGCACAGTTCACTGTCTTCCTGCTCAAGAAAGGTTAGAGAATAAAAACAGGAAGGCTGTACTGTGCATGATAGCCATGTAGTTTGAGCAATGGCCCAAGACACAGGAAAACACAGACTCTAGGCCTTTTTTAGCAGAGTGTTTGAAACATTTTGAACTTGGATTAATTTACGAGTTCAAATCTTATTAAATTAATAAACAATAACTAATAGTAGTAGTAATAACAACACAAACCTGGATTTCTATGTGACGAGGGTTATCAATGAACTTTTCTATCAGTAAGCGATCATCACCAAAACTTGAAGCAGCTTCTTGAGATGAAAACCTAAAACCTTCCCTTAAATAACAGAAACAAAAAGAATAATCTGTACTTAAAAAGTTAAGTCAAATTCTGAAGTACACAAGAAGGAACACTTACTCATACCAGTCATCCAGCAACACACACACCCAAAACTCAAATTTTACCATTTGCATTTGATTCTTTAGCGAGTATTTCTGTTTTCTTTTCTTGCAAAGGAAAAAAAAAAAGTATATTCTCAAAGCACAGAGAAATTCAATGTGTTTATAAACTCTGAGTATTTACAACAATTATTTATATTAATTTTCTTTGTTGGCATTTTCTTCTGTAAAAGTAACGAAATAATCAAATTTTAAAAAACATTGATGAAGTACTTGTTACATAGAAGCAAAGGTGAAGTTCACCGCTATTTGCAGCCCTTGATATTCAAGAATAGCAGAGGTTAGTTGCACATTAATTAGATGTGAAATATAACATAATGCAGATATTCAAGAGCTCCACAGAAGTTTTCTACAGGTTATTTAACTGGCACATTAGTCCTACGTACATTGATAGCTATAGAAAGTTTGGGGTACATTTCTGTGGGATTGACAACGAAAATGCAACAGCCCTGGTATTCCTGCCCAAAATAAGAACAATGGCACAACTGAGTTGAAATTTCTGCACTTTCCATCTCCTGAATCTAGTTCGATTGCACAAATGAAACATAGACAAATAGAAAACCTGTGAGATAGGCAAATTTACAGTATAGACATGTGTACATTTAAAGGTATTTCTTAGCCTCTTTTCAAGACTGCAGAATTATATCTGCTCAATTTTGAGATATTATGTTCAATGTACAATCTTTCATAAATTCATATTTAACTTCAATATATTGAACTGCTTAAAGAAAAAAAGGGACATAAAAATTTCTGATTCTGTGCACTACCTGATCTGCCCCAAAAAAAAAAAAAAACCCAAAGTGAGGTAACAAACAACGTATACAGTGTTTCTTACTGAAACAGATCTTGAGCTATTTTAACTCCTATATCAAAGGCTCTGTTTCCTTTTGCAAACATTCTATCAGACAGTTTTATGCACAGCTGACTATTTTTCCTGCATTGAAGTATGTGCTAATTAGAAATCTAAACTGCAATGCTTGTTAAAAAAAGTCAGGTGCCTAATTATCTAATCCATACATCTGTAAATCTTTTTAAATTATATATAATAGGAATGATGATCTCAGTCAGGTATTTTGACCTTGTTTGTATCTTACAAATCTGCGCAGTTGCAGTTGTTCAGCAATAAAAATTGCTATAAATACACTTCACCTTCCTTAAAGAGATGCTAACCAAATGGAGATGAGTCTGAGTCTCTGCCCCAATATTTAAGAGAAATTAAAACAAAAAAAAAAAAAAACAAAAAAAAAAAAAGCTGTTCAGGCCTGAAGATAATTTTGTACTCGGAGCATTATCCTTTCACTAAGCAACTGCTCTACAGAGCCTCACTGCAAGGAAGACGCTCCCCATGTAGCACAAACTGTACTCAAACGTGCAACCAAGTCCAAAACTTTCTGTCCACGCTAACCCCAGAAGAGAAGTGCAAGAGAACGTGGTACAGAGAAAGCTGAGCTTACTGCCCTTGTCTAGGCCCAGGTACAGTGTATACCACACAAGCAACATGCTGTCCGCAGCCTAACCCTACCCCAACATTTGACAGGACATAATCGCCCACCTATACAAAGGCCATCATTGGCATCTCTGTGCTATGACTCAAAATAAAGAGGCACTCTGGCCAGAAGATTCCTGAGCAGGGGCTCCATGAAGACCCATCCTCCAATCACTAACCACCTACCACCACAGCCATCTTCAAAGCCTTCTGGGGCCAGTCACCTGTACTAGACCAATGGGCAAGGAGTAGGGAGGACAATTATTGTGTAACTGTCCACTAGACGATACTTAGCGCCCCACACTACAGGGACACCAGCTGAGCTGATATGCAAGGAGGACAGCAAACAGAAGCAGTTAAGAGGGGATTTAGCAGGAGATGCTTTCAGTAGTTTCTCATAAGGAGGAGTTGGTGGTAGAGGCAGGTTTGACAGCAGAGATGGGGAATGTGGATTCTGGTTGCAAATTATTTATTTAGGCAAGATTCTCTGTCGAGTTAAGGTTTCTTCTTAGGTTCTCATTAACTTTTAGTGGAAGTTTTCTTTGTTGTTTGGTTTTGGGGGTTTTTTCCTATATGCAGATTTGCTGCTTTTAGGTGTTTCTATTAGCCTCTGCTAGCTGCTTCCCAACTTGTAAATTGATAGACTGTTTCATGATGAAAAGGGTCTCACAGCTGCCTGCTGCAAGGATGACACATACTCCAAGTCAGCCAATCAAAGACAAAAACAGCCATGGAGCCAGTAAGCTGGAGCACTACTAACAGTACGGTACCATATGCAGTACACGTGGTGACTCCGTGGTGACTCCACAGCCCCAGCTGCAGGAGTACTCATCACACATCAGATGTCTTGACCAGAGCAAGGCTTGGGGGATGAGAGGACACCACAGCCCATGCCTAAGGCAGGGAAACACCATCATCTCTGGTCAGGGGCAGGGTGGGTCATGCTCATGGGAAATGCACACTGCTCAAAGCCTTGAAACATCAGAGGGGGGGGGTGGGGGGGTGGAAATCAAGAGAGGTCTACCTGAAGCAGCTCTACATAAAGGCATATGGTCAAGGAAATGAAGAAGAAACTGAACTGCTGCACCCTCAGGATAACCAGCATGGTGGGACAGATTACACAACTGCAGGGCTGCAATGACTGGTTGCCCTATCTTTCAGACATGCTAAAGCAGGGTCATCAATATACTCAAGGGCAAGGCTGCGTTTCAGAGAGACCTGACAGTCTGGAGGAACGGGCTCACAAGCATCTCGGCAGTTTCCATAAGAATGAACACAGAGTCCTGTATCTGGCACAGCTTAGCTCCCTGCCTGGCCCCCATCAGTACGGGCCGTGGAATTGCCTGGTTGCTTAAGATGACTTGGAGGTCCCGGTGGATAAACAGGCTGTGATGCAAATGAGCAGTGCTCCCTGACAGGAAAGGAGGTGAATTGAATAGTGGGCTGTATCAACTGCAGCACCACCAGTAGACCAACAGCAGTGACTATTCTCCTTTACTCAACATCTGTTAGATTACACTTCTGCATCCAGTTAGATCATACCACATCCAGTTTTGGACACTCCTAGTACTCAAAGATGTTGATAAGCTATAGTAAGATGGTCAGAGCACATCAAGACTGACACATTCAGCTAGGCTTGTTGAACCTGAAAGACAAAACAGCATTAGTGAACATCTAATAGAAGCCTTCCAGTACTTAAAGAGGAGTTTATTAAGACAGTGGAGCCAAACTCCTTGTTGAAGTGCACAGCAGAAAAAATGAGACAGTGACCATATATTGAAGTGGGGAGTTTCCATCTGGATGTAAGGAAAAAAAAAAGGCTGGAAAGAACTGAGAAATGGGACAGGCTGTTTAGAGAGGCTGTGGAATATCAATGCAAGACCCAACTGGGCAAAACTTTAAGCCACCAGCTTCAATTTGAGTGCTGATCCGATTCCAGGGATAAAGCTGGAGGAGATGATGTCCCTAGGTCCCTTCAAACACACATGATGCTATAAGTGGAACAATAGGATATCTTTAAAGGTTCCTCTCTCTCTCCCTACAGTACATTTATTCACACTGAAGTGTAAGTTGTACAAAAGCACTTATTTATCTTCTACAATGAGGTCACAGGGTTGGTGGATAAAGGAAGAGCAACTGATGTCATCTACATGGACTTGTGTAAAGCATTTGACACTGTCCTGCATGACATCCTTGTCTCTAAATTGGACAGACATGGATTTGATGGATGAAACAATTCATGGAATTGGCTGGATGGTCACACTTCAAGAGTTGCAGCCAACAGCTCAATGTCCAAGTGGAGAACAGTGATGAGTGGCACTCCTCAGGGCTCAGTATTGGAACCAGCACTGTTTTAACATCTTTGTCACCAGCATAGACTGTGGGATCAAGTGCACCCTCAGCAAGTTTGCTGATGACACCAAGCTGTATAGTGTGGCTGACACACCAGAGGGAAGGGATGGCATCCAGAGGGACCTTGACAAGCTTAAGAAGTTCAACAAGTCCAAGTGCAAGGTCCTGTACCTGGATCAGGGCAATCTTAAGCATAAATACAGGCTGAGCAATGAGTGGATTGAGAGTAGCCCTGCAGAGAAGGACTTGAGGGGTGCTGATGGATGAAGAACTGAGTGTGAGCCAGTAACGTGTACTCACAGCCCAGAAAGCCACTCACATCTTGGGTTGCATCAAGAGATATGCGGCCAGCAGGTCAAGGGAGGTGATTCTGCCCCTCTACTCTTGAGACCCCACCTGGAGTACTGCATAGAGCTCTGGGGCCCTCAGCCCAAGACAGACATGGACCTGTTGGAGCAGGTCCAGAGGAGGGCCACAAAAATGGTCAGAGGATTGGAACACCTCTCCTATGAGGAAAGGCTGAAAGACCTGGGGTTGTTCACCCTGGAGAAGAGAAGGCTTCAGGGAGATCTTATTGCAACCTTTCAGTACTTAAAGGGTGCCTACAGGAAAAATAGTGAAAGACTGCTTACCAGGGAATGTAGTGATACGATGAGGGCTAACAGTTTCAAATAGAAAGAGAGTAGATTTAGATTATATATAAGAAAGTCAGTCTTTACTATGAGAGCAGTGAGACACTGGAACAGGTTGCTCAGAGAGGTCGTGGATGCCCCCTCCCTGGAAGTGTTCAAGGCCAGGTTGGACGGGGCCTTGAGCAACCTGGTCTAGTGGGAAGTGTCCCTGCCCATGGCAGGGAAGTTTGAACTAGATGATCTTTAAAGTTTCTTCCAACTCAAACCATTCTGTGGTTCTATGATCTTGTCACAAGCTTTCTTGTGGTTGTCTGAAGTGAGATAGCTCATGTCAACTTTCTGCCTCCAGCTCCAAGAACAGCATTGCTGCTTTAATTAAAACGACCACTTAGAATGCAGCCAAACACTAACAAAAGATTGCAGTCATGTAATATTTCAGCTTCTAGTATCAGGAAATAGTAAAATAAAATAGTCTCTTTTTTTGTCCTCAAGGCCAGAATTAGAAAGGCCATCTAGTTAAAAACAGATGTTTGATAACTATCAGTACAGCAGAATCCCTCTATAACCATGAGTGGTAAAGTTAACAAACCAATAAATACTCAAAAGTTGTTTGATTTTACACAAAAAAAAAAACAAAACCAAAAAAAACCCACACACAATATCCATTGCTTCAGTCTGACTGCAAATTTTAAAAACCTAAAATGATCTAGTCACAGCATTTTACATGTATTTACACATGTAGCTGGCATGGAAATCCATGTTTTAAAAATACAAAATAGTTTTATAGGAAACACTGCTCTTCACTCATCCAGCTGACTCCTTCCCCTTACCTGAACAATTCTCCAGCACATACCTGTGCAGGACAGACTAAGGAAGCCAAAACCATACACTCCCATTTCTGCAGAGTAGTCTGACAGGTCAAATGCACTGCTTTGGGATGGTGATAAAACGCAGAATAAAGGCCTGTAACAGGGAATGCAGTTCAGGTTTCTGAAGCATTGTTCTCTCCCACCGCACCTTTCATATTTCCTTTGCCTTGGGACGTGGGGGATTCAGAATGACTTGTTATGTATTATTCCACTTTAACTTTCTCCAGTTCCACTGCTCATTCCTTCAGAGCTATTGAAAGATTATAACATTAGGAAAAAAAACTTCACCAGATGTTTCTGAAGAAAGGTGGGAAACTGCAGAAAATGACTGCACTACAAAACCAAATTTGCTAACAGTTCTCCCACATAGCCTGTTGCACCACCCCAATGAAGAGTAATGACTATTGAACAGTGGAATTAAACACCGTGTGGTACCATAGGGCCACAGAAGCGAAAATATAAGTAGTTCTTGGAACTTGAGAGATGTTCAACTGAAGGTCATAAAATTGGCATAAGCACCAAGGAAGTACTTAAGTAACAGGTCAATTTATATTTTCCTATTTTAAGTTAAAAGGAAAAAAAAAAAAAAATCTTTCATCTCTCTAAATATTGGTTGCTAGAAGCTGCCTTGTTGAAAGCTTTCAAAACAGATACTTCCTAAACATGCAAGGTTTTAATATCTAGGAAAATTTACAGAAGTTGGGAGGGTGGACATTAGTACAAGGCTTGAAATATCTCAAAGGGAATTGTTAGAAAATAATTCAGTATAAATTTCCAACTTAGAAGTTATCATGTTTGCAGCTGAAACTACTAAATAGAGAAACTAATTTCTATCTGCATATCCACGGAGTTTAAAACACAGGTCAATAGTTCCTGTATGATGACCTCTGATACTGAGCCTACATGCCAGCAACTACCTTTGTGCGCAAAGATCCACCGCTAGAAAATTTAAAACTGGGTTTTTTTGGAGATAAGGCCCTCAAATGAATTCCTTTTCAGAGCCACCAGCAGACCACTTGAAGCCATGAAGTTAGTTACAAGTACTTAGACTTAGTTACAAGTACAATTTTAGAAGTCTGCTGAAAGCAAGAGAGCCTTCAGGTTTTCCACAAGCGAAAAAAAGGATGACAAACATTTCCTAGCTATTCAGATACTCAGTCTAGTCAAGGTTTGTTGTTCTTCATAACGAACTTCATGTCACCTATATTTGGAAAGCCCTTTCAGATCAGGCTCCTTGGGGTGCAAGAACAGAGACTCTTCATGTATAAAGACCAGAGCTGGGATGATCAATGACACTATGACAGAATTACTCCTAGACAGCAGCAGAACCTTCCTTGGCTGTGAAGAACCTACAATCCTGAATTCTATGTAAACTGCTCTTCAGAAATCTGCACTTCGTTTTCAGTATCATTTCAAATGGGTGTCTATTATGTGAAGAAAGGGCATCCGAAATTCTGCTTATATAAACCAAGACAACTGACTAAGGATTACATTTGAGTGAGGATATGGTTATTTTCATTTCAGACGTGGGTTGGTGACTTGAACCGTAAATAAAATTCCAAACTAGAACTGAACAGAAATGTGTTAAAAAGCAATAGAAGTAAGAGTTAGGAGTGATTCATATCTGAAGAACTACAACAGCAGGCCCTACCCAGATAAAGACAAAGGGGGCAACATACCAGTCGTCCACAGTCACATGCACATGAACAACAATTTCAAGAAAACAAAAAATAATTCCAACAGTGGTAAAACTATTCCAGTATTCTAGTTAGAAGTATTAGCTGAAAGTTAAAGAAATCTTAGCTACAGGTGGAATAATATCATAATACTTAGAGGATCTAACAAAATTTTCATCACTGGGGATATTTAAGACACAAGAAAGATAAAGCACCGGTAAGTTACCACAGTGAATAATTCTTTAACTAGCAATTAAGTCGTTCAGATAGGTCTTCTCCATTTCCAGTGGCTATTTCTATGTTACACCACACAATATATTTAAGCCTTTTTAAATATTAAGCGTACCCATTTGAGACCAAAGAACCTATCCTGAAAATTCAAAAGTAGGTTTTAAATTAGTTTATATAAGCCCTTTTTTTCCACATAGTGTTCGGGATTAATCCCACACAACAAAGTCAAAGCAAGTATACAAATCAAGATATTATCAACAATTCTTCACACTCATCTTGCATCTACAAACCCTGAAATACAAACAGCCTTTCAGATACTGGCTTTTCAGAGTTTGCCAATAGCTGAAAATGAGTTTATTTTTAGGATTACATGGATTTGGATGCAGTAAAATGATACTTGAGGTCAACAACTTTTTATGCAATATTAAAACTATCGGATAACTTGTTACTGACAAAACAACCTAAGTTCCCTTCAAAACACTCTGTTGGATGTTGTTCTTCAAATAAAAAGGAATAATCTTTGTTCTGTAACACGATTAATAGACATGTACAACAAATCTATGATAACTGCATAAATATTTCTTCAAGACAGACTATAAGAGAAACCCAAATGTTCTATTTCATACGGAATGCAAAGTAAATCTGTTTATATCTTCAGTCCTCCTAATCTCAGTTGTATCTTCCTGTAACAACTATTTTGCCAACTTAATTTTGCCTTTATCACTGCCTACTTGTAAATGTTAAAATAAACATTTCACCTTGATACAGGATCAGTAACTAGTGTTGATCAGTGACTCAGTCCAGGTGTTCTTTCTCTTAGCACCTTTTAGATATTACTCTATAAATAAACTACACTATAAAGACACGGTTTGCATAACTAACCAAAAGGATTATTATAAGGAGACCACTGGCAAATAATATGGAGTTGAAGGGAACTTCAAAGGCTTTCCACAAACACGGTAAATACCTCAAACTAATGCCATTAAATATCACTAGGTCAAAGTAGTATCACTAATTTTTTTTTGTCTGCAAGTGTGTAAAAATGCATCCTCAGCTAGTTTGTTGATACCAATCCGCTCTGTCAAGTGACTTTCTAAACAGTAACCACAACTTTTTCTCCAAAACAAATTAGCAATCGTGATCTTTAGATCCCATTTTCAATTTCTAAATGGTTACTTTACTTGAGCTCCTTTGCTCCTTCTTGAGTAAAACAAGAAAGGAATGTCTTTCTTTCAAGTCCAACAGATGCAATTGCTGCCTGAACAGGATCAAGGTAGTAGTTTTGGATTCTAAAGCAGTTGAAACCAAGCATCCTTATAAAAAAAGCAAGTTATTCTACATCTTAATCCCAATGTACAAAATCTTATTTTCCTATTTAGATTTGAATATAAAGGGGCTAAAGGTAACAATGTACAAAAAAAGCCCAGTGTTTCCTCTAAACCTAAAATTTAACTGCTAGCCATTCATTGCCTTTTTTTTTTCCCCTCCAGTTTTCAGGTTTTGACAAACAAAAATTTAATAGGGAACACAAAAGTATGACCGGGAAATCTTGCAGGTGACTAAATTACGCTAATGAAAATGTGAGTTGTAATTTGAGTTGATTTCAGCATATGTGCTCCTCTCTCTCCACATGGAAAGGAAAACACTTAGGTTCTCTAATTTGGGATCGAACAGGCTCTTTGTTACAAGTCTTTGGAAAATCCCCAGTACAGTTTTCTGTAATATCAGTGGCACATTGGGCTGAAACCATGCTCCTCACTGCCAGAATATCAGCACACAACGCACTGAAAAAACTCGAGTTAATAACAAAACACTGTGAAGTGTTCAGATTCAGACAACCATTAAGAGACATGCAAATGTCTGTGTGTTTAAACAAATATTGTTTCAAACAGGCAAAAGCACAATAGTTTGCCGAGACAAGTACTTTAAACACTGAAGTATGTAATTTATTAGAGCACATTCTGGAAACACTGTATGTGTTTCCACACATGAATAATCAGTCTCATCAACTTTAACAGATCTAATGGCATGCATTAATATTTGAGAATCAGGGCCAATAAATATTCTACCAACACAGAGACAATTAATACATCAGCATTCTGAAAGGCATACAACAAAATGTTATTTACATTCTATCACTAGGCTAAAGGCAGATGTAAGTGTTGGCTTTTTACTCAAATTAATGGACCGTGTTTTGTAAGGTTTACGCAAAAATTAATTTTAAATAGAGTATGCAAACTCCCAAAGTAAACTGCTCACTATAAGAAAAGCGAAAAACCAAATAATATCCAATTTCTCTGTCTAACATTTCATATCTGCTCAACTGTCAGCTCACAGTGGCTTAATGGGACTTTGGTAACGGCAGCATTCATCAAGGCAAGCTTTTGGACAGCATCTCACCTGGTCTCTTCATCATCCCAAGCGATTCTCATGCCTTTCCCACCACCACCTGCTGAGGCCTTGATCATGACAGGGTAGCCTAACAGCGGGGAACAATTAGACAGAAGTTCAAACTTTGTTCAGTTGGTAAGGGGAACATGACAACTGACCACATGTCCAATAATGCCAGTAGACAATAACTTCGTTTATTAAAACACTTTGTTTGGAGGGAGAGGAAAGGTTTTTCTTTACAAGACTTCACTGTCAGCACAGTGATTTCTGAAGCCAAGAAAGGTTGTCTTCTCCAATTCGTTTATACAAAAAAAAAAAAAAAGAAAAAAGCAAAGCATTGAATGAATTATTCCCAAGTAACAAAGTGATTTATAGCATAAAGAGAATAAAGCCATTTGACCTTTTTAAGATCACATTTCTTTAGGAATAAAATTTTGTTCCTTTGTTACTGCTGAAATAAGTTATAGCTGTGACAATTTTTCAAAAAAATTACTAGGAAAAAATAAGCAGGACATCTTCATAAACTGTTAGTCTAGAGATTCAGCAAACCTGTATCAACTCTTCTTGTACAGCACATTTTAAACAACAAATCATCTCAAGAGCTGTGCTGCTCAGATATTATATAATAGCAAGTATCGCAGAAAAGATGATTACACTTTTCTGTTACAAACAAAAAAAAAAAAAAAAAAGGATTTCCCCCAAATCAACAAGTAGTACAAAAAAAAAAGGAGCCACATAAATCTGAACCCATTACTGAAAAGCTAGTACTAACTAAACCCATGTCAAATAAAATATGACAAAAACATGTTTTTCATCTCTTCAGCTTTGTATAGACTTTCATTTAGTTTAACTGACTGCACTTCATAGTTGTTCAATCTTTTCAAACTGAAGAGTAAAATCTTCTGGAGCTTCATCGATGCTTCAGAAATGAAGAAGTCATCAGTTCTTCATGTACAGCTTTATAAACAGTGTTAAAAGTAGCATGGGAAAAGAGCCGGTGTGATTACGCACCACAGAAAGGATCCCAAGAGAACAGTCCACTCAGATTAAAGACTACAGAAAGGAGCCTATACAACAATTTGTGCTGAACTTCTTCCAGTTCATGATTTAGCCTAATATCTCTGCCACACAGTCTCTTGACAATCTGCGAGAGTACATCGCAAATAAGAGGCAAAATAGGTTTTAATCCCATACTTTTAAAATTTGTATCCATAAATAATAGTCCCTGAAACAGGTAAAGGCAGCGTCTCAACCCTGAAGTGCCACGCTCTGCTACGACTGCAGCTTTGGCCAGAACGTAGCAGGGAGAAGCACTAAAAAACAGAGGCAGCAAAAGAACATGACAAAATGGTTTAGAGGTTTAAGCACTGACCTACAATGAATTTTTTAATAACTACTTTGGCATTCTTGGAACACTAAGGCTTTGGATAAGTGAAACTAAAAAGAATCTGCAATATTCAATTGCATATCAAATGCCTCATATGAGGTCAAATGCATTACATTTATATAAAATATAATTAATTTAGATCCTTTATCAGATCCTTCAAAATTACAAGTCACTGAGTTTTATTTTGAGCAATGGTCATCATTAGACAGAAGCTTAATCAAACTGATCAACTGGTCAAAACATGGGTGGGGAAAAGCTAGAAAGGACATTTTTTTTTTTCTTTCACTACATGGCATCATAGCATAAAACTTTTTTGTATCAAAATGGTTTAAGAATTTGCCATCCAGATAAAGCACCACCCACAGTGAGTTTAAAACTATAGATTTAAGACTGCCTTAACATAATGAATGACCTTCAAAGTGCTACTGATACCAAAGACAAGAACCAGTCAACAGAACACCAGAAGAACTCTGAAAAAAAAACAAAGCAAGAATAAATTTTTAAAGGCTATCTAGCAGGCCACTGAATGCTGTCAAATTTACAGTAATCAAAACTGCTTTAAAAATACTTGCAGGAAATATTTAAAAAACAAGATCAGGAAAGACTATTGAAATGAAACTGAACTGAACAAAGTCATAGTATCATGCCTTTTTAAGGACTAAAATCAATTTTATTTACAGTTCTCCTCCAAACATTCCAGTTTGGTTGATAACCTCTTCCTTTTGTTTCTGCTCCCATGACAGTCATCAATAATCACTTGATTTCCCAATAGGGACATAAAAGCTGACCCACAGAAGTACTGACTTTGGTTGCGTTCACCTAAAAGCCAACCAAGCCTACCTGGAGAGGTTTCAGGGCAGTTAACCAGTGCAGGATGAAAACCAACCTAAACTCAAAGTGGAAAGCGGCGTTACACTGCCGAAAAGTCAGCAGCAGCAGTGCAGGTCTCAATTTCTATTTGGTACATACGGCACAGTCACAGTTTTTGACACAGGTGAGATATATTTGTGGCTAGATCAGCAAGAGAAGCTTCAAATGTACATATATCCTTTGAATTATGTACCTGTGATGAACCTAAACAGCTTCTCACGGCTACTGCCTCTTAAAATGAAAAACTAAACTAAAAAAACAAAACAAAACAAGAAAAATATTTTATTGCATTAGATTCCTATTCTAGAATGCATTTAAGAACACGTGTAATTTCAAGCATATGGTTTAATATTTTCCCTAATACTAAGCTTTAGCAAATAAAAGCCAAAACTCATTAAACACATATTACACTTAACCTTCATCAAAATGAGTCCCAGACAGTTTGCTGGTTGCTCTTTTCACCATTCTGTAAGATATTCAGAAGCTGAGTAATGACTTTATTTCAGAAAACACGGAAGAAAAGCTGGTGCTCTGGATGATATTCAAGCTAACTGCAGTCAACACAGTGATGAAGAATGAAGAACATCACTGGTGTCAGCCTCTATAGAGAGAGAAATACACCATGCCTAACTTCTGACTATCATGTTCAATTGCAGATATACTTTGAAATAACTACATTAGTGAGCTACTCATTACTACACATTACACGTGTTCCACAAATCATGGCTATACTTCTGCAAAGTCCAGTTTGTAAAGCTAGAATGTGATGATTTAAGAGAAAGGGCATTAACACCTAGATTCTTCAGCCCTATAGGCAACGGGGAACTTAAAAACTATTAAAACATTATTCGTTCTATAGGGATTACTTATTACACATTCAATTTAGTCAACCATGTCTGCTGAGAGGCACACAAATCCCACCATAGCTAATTTAAGAACTTACCAATTTCCCTTGCAATTCTGACAGCTTCATCTGCATCCTGTAAAAGCAGGAAATGAGACCCAACGTTAATCCCATCAGCCACTGCACTATGTCCTGAGGGCAGTCATATATTGCACTACTGTCTCCTCTGATTCATTTAATGTTTGATTTTACAACCTTCTGACCCTTTTCAGCCTGAGGAATGTAAAATTAATACCATAAGTGGAATGTAAATTCTACCTCATCATTAGTATACTGAGCAACTCAAAGCAAGGAGGAATCAGCTGACAGGAAACACGACCAGGATCGCAAAATGATTTTCTGCAGTTGTAGGAATTTAATGCTAGAATTTAGAAGTTTACTATCAATAATGGACCATAAACCTGATCGTTAAAGTTTGTCCACCGCCAGCTTGTTTCTGTCCTCGCAGGTATTTGTGTTTTCCTGGCTGTTGTCGGTAGGGGGAGTTGATTCTCTATTGTTTGGGAGTGATTCAGGTTCAGAAAAAAAAAAATCTTGCAGAACTTCTTTAAAGAAGCATTTTTGTCTACTGAAGGAAGAACACCAGCATTTCACTCTAAGTTTTTAATTCTAAAGTCACAATAAACCTTAAATGAATCATTTGAAACTGTATCTTGAAATGAGATTTACATCATAGTTTCCATTTAAAAGTCTGCCCTGTCCTCTACTAGTGTATGACAATTAGAAAAATCATTTTGTTGCTGCTACCTATTGCTCCAGCTGACTCATTCTCCTATAGCCTGGTACAGTGAAGAAGTACTAGGAAACCCAGAGACTGAAAAACAAAATAGCTTCAATTGCTTACTTTTTTAATAACCAAATCTCTTCTTCTGTAGTAGTTAATTCTGGTTTCTTCTACTGACAACAATACATTTCCATTATACAATACTAGAAAGAAAAAGGGTTAAAGTACAGTGGCACAGGTTAAGTTTGAAAATTCCACCCAAAGTTGCTAATATTTATACTGTTTCGTGACATGCATTAAAAAATTTGCATGGAAGGCAGTAATGTCTGGAAACCACCAGCTGCTAAGTGTGCCTGAAACCAGGGGGGCTGACTTATGAACATTAAAATGAAACCTGATATTTTTAAAGCTTTCGAGGCAATCCGTTTTAAAAGCACCCAGGTCAGAACTTTAAAAAAAAAAGAAATACATAAGAAATGTTCATACCTGGTTCATTTATGTCCGATAATAAAACAAAATCCTCTTTAAAAGTCTTCAGTACCTAGTAACAGCCCCATGAAGAATAAGGGGGCTGGCAGGGGAAGTTGTCAGAAAATTTAATTTCCTTTCATTAGCTAGTCTGCTCCACAAATCGGTGCTTGTTAAGTTCAAAGCAGTCCTGAAAGCAACATCAGTTTTAAGTCTTTTTACTCCAGTCACATCTGTTAATGAGATTTTTCCAAATAACAATTGTTTTTAAGTCGAGATAAATCTAACAAAAAACTCTCCCACCCCGAAAAAAAATAAAATTAAAAAAAAAATTCAGTTTACTGGTTTATTACACCTTGCTGCTTTCCGTGACCCCGCACTCTCCAAATTTTAGCTTAAAGGGATAAAATGCATGAAAAGGGTCATTTAAGAATGTTAGTGGTTTCCACACATTGAGTTTGAAGGTTCTTTGTTCCTGCCTGTGACAGTTATGCGAGAATACTTCCCCTTAATAGCCTCTCTGTCAGGAAGTGTTAAACCTGCCAAATGCAGACAATTAGAGCCTCTTGAACAAAATGCAGGAAGAGTGATGACTGATGAAGAGCCACGATTATAGTCGAGAAGGAAACTTTTACATTTCTTTTCTCTTGCAAATTTACTCATATATTTGCAAAATAGAATTAAGAGGGGGGAAGTAAACAGGGTAATTTTTTTTCACTTAGTTACCTGCAAACAAGTGGCTAACTCATACATGGCAATCCACAGGAAGACAAGCTGCAAATCATTATAGGGGAACTTTTCACTGCCACTGTATTTTTCTCGACTACATATAACAACTTCAAGCAATAAGCGACACCGTATCAGTAGCACTAATTTTCTAGCTCTGGCTTGAAAGTCATCTGCCCAGCAGTTATTAATTTACACTGTTGCAACATTTGTTTCTTTTACAGTTCTAAGATACTAGAACTCAAATCCAAAAAAAAAATAATAATCAATGCATATTCAAATTCTTTAGCCTTCAAAAAGCATTTCCGAAATAGAAAACAAAAATACGGTGTGCTTTAAGAAGAAAAACTAATAAACATAATTATTTAATAAACTGACATATTGAAATCTCTGGTAAGTTTTTTCATCTTTTTCCCTACGAAAGTATGTTTTAGTACCATGCATTTCACTTGCAGATTACAAAAATACAGCAGCAGTTTGAGTCCTCAAAAAGTTAGGGCAGTTATTTTATATTTTTGGTGCAAATAACTTAGAAACATAACATTTTACTGCACTGACTGAATGCTATCACATAACACGCAAGTCTGTATGTGCAAAATATACAAAACCACATTGATACTAACAGAATTTTGATTTTTTAATAAAAGCAGAACTCCTCAACGATTTACTGCTGTTTCCTCCAAAAACACTTTAGCTACACTACCATTTTGCCAAAATAAACTAGAGATTGTAAAGAAATATATAATTTTAGCACCACCTTTTATTGTACAATTAAAACCGTTCAAGTAACAGTACAAGTTTGTAAAAATCATGAGCTATAAAATGATGTCATAACGAAGCTAGTCATTTGTAAAAACACTAAGTTAAAAAGACATCGAATACTCATTTAACACACGAATTTCTAACCTCCCGATTCCATGCACATGCCTCTCTGCCAGGTACCAGCAGGTGGAGACAAAAAAGCAAAACTGCTCTGATGTAGAGGAATGCCAAGATAAAGCTGTTTAAGAGCCTCCTAGAGCTGTGAAACGCTGTATGAATTATGAAGAACAACATAACAGTTTTCATGGCTGAGGATGTTGGGTTTAGAGAAACTCCAGTTCACGTCTAGTCTCCAGCAACCTCTGCAGCAACAAAGCGATCATTTAACAGCAATGTCAGTAGCCAAATGTAAGAATATAGCCAAGTCATAGACCTGAAACTTAAATATAGTAAATTCATGCATGGCCTTGCAGAAAATATTTAACATGTCTACTGACATCAGTGAAACCAAGTAGACACCCGGAAACATTAGTCTTCTGGGTCTTCTATCAGCCATAAAACCAAACTGGTTGCACATGGTAAAATAATACTAAAATCTTTCTTCCCTAGCCAGTCCTTTGCCAGTTTTTCACCACGGCATCTCCTTATACTCATTACTCTGTCTCCACTTTCTTCTTGTCACTTATTCCTCTTCACTCACTTACAGACAATACACTTCATTGTAGCCATCACTCACGTGGATTACCACTAATTATTTTGATTAAGACTGTTCACCACTATCTCTTCTCAATCAGGTTATCCAAAACTAATTTTAGTTACAGATTTTGAAATTAACTACCTCTGAATGCTTTTGTTGACTCTCAAGCTGACAGCACCAGACTCAGGTTCCTTACACGTGTAGAGCTGGATAACCCTGGCCCCAGCCAACTGAGAAATTAAACAGGGGATGAAAAGAAAATTACTCTTTGTCAAACTACCCTCTCCATGTCTTTCCATTCCCAGTTTCACATTTGCTACAGTGTTTGCCTATATGAGAATAGCTAATTGTGTCTGCTATGCCAAGCATCCTCCTCTTCAATCCTTCTAGGTCCTTAAGTATACTGTTGAAGGGCTTCCTTCTCTTAAATTTCTAATTTAATTCCTACTCACTGGGAATTTTTCCCATATGCAACTTCTCCAAGATGCTATTACAAAAGCTTAAGCAACTTTAGTGCCTACTATGTATAAGTGCTAAGCAACACAAATAAGAGGGGGAAAACATGTACCCTTTATTCATCAAGGGCCTATGTATCTGCAGCACTATTTAACAAGTGTTCGATAAAGACAACTCTTCAAGCAACAAAGATTTTCAGTGCAGTCCTGAGCTGAATAACAAAGTACTAGAAGTTGTTATTCTATGTTCACTTTAACTACTCATCCACAAAGAACACATTCAACTGATCTTTCTTAACTTCTGCATTGTCACAGGCATGAATGCAGTTTTCTTCCAGCTTTATTAGACTCCACTATAAAGATGAAGCCACCTCTCCCCAACTCAAGTATCAAGCGACACTTAACTCCTCCTCAGGACCTTTAAAACTTTCCCAAGAAAAAAGAGCCCTCAAAGATTCTGAAAGCTTCTGTGACCAAAAGAGTTCTCCCCCAGAATGGCAGAACTCCTGTACAGTCTCCCATTCCTTGTGTGTTGCTATTCAGATCATACCTGGTATCACACAGCTTTGCCCTTCCTATCTTGGTCTAAATTGGCAAAATAGTACATCATGCTCTAACCAAAGATCAGGCATCCTGTATGACCTAATTGCTCAGTTATTCATTCAAGAAAAAGACACATTATCACAGGAAGGAGATGAAAAGACAAAAACAGGCACACACTGAGGCACATAGTAAGGATGAGAATATCAATTATCAGAAGTTTGATTTCCTAGAACTGGTAACCAAAGCACTGGTTAAACTAAAATTCTCATCTCCCTTTCTGATAGAAATAGGCAATGTCTGTAGCCTCTACTTTTTTTCTTATTTGGTGGGTGCACTGCAGGGTGCTGTTTTATTTTTAACCTCCTGTTCTTTTTCATCAACACTCTTCAGATAATCAGAACTAGTGCAAGGCTAAAATATGCAAAATGTATACGATACGGACACTCCAGGATTAAGGCAACTACTGCATAGTTCCTTTCAATAGCCGAGGACTGGAGTTTGCAACTCAGTCCTACATTCCACTTCATTTGATGTTAAGAATATCATTGCATATAGCCAACTGCCAACCAGATCACTTAGGTTCTTTCATTTTGTGTCAGGAGCTTCAGATAATCGTGACAACAACAGTGCAACTACAAGTCTCAGACACAAATGCACACACATAAGCAGATCAGTTTCCCTGGTTATAAGGTTGTCTGTTTATTAACCACTGTCCTACTTTGTCAGGTTGGTTGCCTTATATTAGCAGAATAATTTGATAAAGTGATAAAAACAGCATTTTAAGTATTTGATTTTGCATTAGAAAAAGTTTTGTGGTGTTTAGATGCTTAATTAGATGTTATCTCCTAAACAGTTATTTTTCTGGAAGTTATTTTCAGGACTCCTAGAAGAATATACATATAGAATCGCGGATCTTATGCACAAAAGCTTGGCTGCTGTTAAATCTTATGAGCACTAAAGGACTGCATACACAAGGACTACTAAAACATGCAACAAAAACCCAAAGTAACGCTGTGTTCACCTTTTCAGCACTGCCAGAAGTGCCAGCCTAATACTCATAAGGTGCCCTTCAGAAGAGAAAAGAGTCTTTGCACTTTTACCCGCTGCAGCACATCCCACTGCCGGGCATTACGCACACCAGGCATTTCCATCACAAGTGCTGAAGAATTCTCTTGTGCATGTTGACCTCAGCCATTTCACGATTTTATCGTTCTCTCTTACTAGCCAAGTTCCCCAGGCACTCTCATCAGAACAGATCATTTGCTGGAGCCTTAGCCCCTTTGCACTCTATTCTCATTTCTCATTTAGTTGGGCTTGGTATATTTTCTTCCTCACAGAGTTTAAAATCCAGCTTAGCTGACATGCTGAACACTCCTGCCCTGGTATATGTCATTCCTTAAATACAGTCTGCATTCTATCAATACATTCAGTTGTTCCTAATTATCCTGACACTTTCTATTTCATCATGTAAGTAAGATTTATGATTAAGATTATGATCAGAGGTCAATATCAATTATCATAAATAAAATCTGAGAAGCCTTCCCTTCACTACACATTAAAGCATTCTTGAAACAAACTTTTCACTTTTTCATGTAAATCAAAGTTTTATTTTCTTGAAAAAAATCTAACCTGACATGTCAAGTATAAAAAAATTTCAGCCCAAGAGGTCAACATTTTTAGGCATATACAATAAAAGTTTTAAATGAAAAAAAGTGTATTTACTTACATTAACACAAATAATATATTAAGACACACAGGAACGCTTATGAGCCAAATATTTATCACCATAGCAGAAAAAAGAGAAACATACTTTATTTACCTTATAAAATATAAAGAAACAACTGAAATATTTTTAGAAAACTGTTGGAAATAATTCCTTCTAAAACCCCAGGAAGAACACTAGCTGCAAATTCAAAGAGCCACCAACTTCCCCCCCCTGCATCCTCACCCAGAGTTTTGCAACCCATGGAAATCTACACCATCACCACAGACTGCAAGACAGAAACTTCATACAGTATAACAAACTTCAGTGTTAACTCAGAGCTCTCAAGATCTTGGCCAACAAGAAGACGTGAGAAACGTAAAGAAATGCAGACAGTCAAATCCACACCTGTTATTTAACACATTTGCCTGCCTTCGTACTAAATTTAATGCAAAACATTTTTAGAGACTCCACAGAAGCAGACCTTATTATGTCATTTATTATGCAGGACTTTCTCTTCTTCTCCAAAGCTCTTTTGCTAGTAAAAAATCTGTACTTCATTTTTAATTGCATCTTACTGAAAAAGAAGCTGTAATTATAACGACATTGTGCATCAGACTTCAATACGTGTACTTTGATTTTGAAACTGTTCTTATAGTGGGAAGACAGTAATTTACAGTGGGCAGAGAGTAATTCAATGATTTCTCACCTTGACTACTCCATCGAAGCCAGGGATCGTGTTGACCTTTGCATTCTTGGCTAACAATTTGCTTTCAATCTTGTCTCCCATAGCTTGAATAGCATGTGTGTCAGGTCCAATGAAGGTGACTCCTTCTGATGCCTGCAAAGACAATGAAGACATAACTTTAGGAGACAAAACTAAAAATCAGCTTTATACAGATATCGCTATTACATTTTTTTCTTTCTCTTTTTAAACTGATTAACCTTCAGAACACAGTGATCTGTTTATGTAACAACTTAGCAATATATAAGCAGCATTTCAGCCAGTTCATTAAAAATGTGTATGACCTTGTGAAACTATGTATACCCACAGATTCAAAGGCCTCATAATTAGCAATTGTATAAATCAAAGCCAGGCCAAAGAAAAATGGTTGAAAGTGGAAGTACTCCAGCTTGAAAGTTAGAAATATCCCTTGAGAAAACAGAGACTGATTAACTCACCATTGAGATAGCCACAAGTGATTTACAAAGATCTGCTTGCCAAACTGCAATGCAATTGAAAATTCCACTGTGCATTCCTAAAACCAAACCTCAATGAAACATCAAAATGAAAGCACAACTTCTTAACATATTTAAAGATCTTAAGGTAGTAAGTGAAATGATGTTTCCCCAATTCTTTCAGGCATCTCTCTTTCCAATACTAATGTGGAAATAGGTTAACATAAAACATTTAAGTACTTCAACTTTGATACTTTAATATGTAGGTGGAACACCAAATTGCATTTGTAAATGTCTTTTAAAAGTTAGGGAACAATGTCCTCCTATTCATGATCTCACATGAGCTGAGAGCTCCCAACATGCTTGGGAGTCACTGTTTTCACTGTCAGCAGCTTATTCTAGCAGGACGAGAGTAATAACAGAGGTTGTGCAGACAACTCCAATCATCCTACCTAACAGGGTGCTACAGATAACAGATCAGATAAGTATTACAGACACTAGGAAATTCAGTGCAAAGACATCCAAACCAACTGCAGAGCATCAGTTCAGCCATATCAAAGACCTGCTAGTCTTAACTCACAATGAAGCATCTACTCCCCTCTTGTGAGACCCAACCTGGAATACTGCATCCAGCTCTGGGGCATTTAACATAAGAAGCGCACTCAACTTGGAGAGAGTTTCCCAGAGAAGTTGTGTACGCCCCACCCCTGGAAGTGTGCAAGGCCAGGTTGAATGGGGCCTTGAGCAACCTGGTCTAGTGGGAGGTGCCCCTGTCCATGGCAGAGGGGTTGGAACTAGATGATCTTTAGTGTCCCTTCCAAATCACTCTATGATTCTATAACCTGGGATTTATCGCAGTCCATCTCTACTCTACAGTAGGCTTACTAACTCAGCAACTCAGTAATACTGATTTGATGAACAGTTGTCTTACAAACACAAAGTTGTGAAGATTGCAATAGGAGATTGAAAGACCAACACAATAATATTAATATTATAGTGCCAACAAATCTGAACACTAAAGGTATTCACTTTTTAAAGGAGAAGGAAAACAAAAAGCAAAGAGTTGATGTTTGAAACCCTAGTAACACAAAGTTTGGAGTTAAACATTTCAGAAACAACAGCAGATTACGAGCCAAAAACTGCTATTTCATTTTCTTTTAATGAGAGAGTTTTAAATAGGTGCCTGCATGCACCTAGAGGTAGGGCAGAGTTCCCTTCCGTCATTCAAACTGTATTCAAATCTCAAGAAGCTTTGTGGAAAAGATTCACTTACACTTGTGGAGATCATGCTGTCTCTCCTCTATAGCTTCTAACCTGGAAATACCTCGTTTCTGCAGTCTCTGCCATATCATTAGCATTTGCATCCTGATCAACACCACTTCATCATGCATTGCTTCCTTTCCTCCCTTTCTTCAGAAAGTCCACTGTTAAAAACATGGGATCTCCAGAAGTCAAGACAGCGTGTTCAAAACTTTTGCTGCCGTGACAGATCACTCAAGACTTCCACCTTGCAGTCTATTTCCACCACTCTACTCTTACACTATTTCTCCCCCCCCTCTGACTTTCTTCTATCAGAAAATAAGAAAACCTTCATTCAAACTGGAGGTCACAGGACAGGATGAGAATGATGTTCATGGCATCAGCAAGCATGCACTTTTCAAGTGAAAGGCACGGAGGGGATCTCTCGTTTGACTTCACTGTCTCCCCCACTGACTTACAGCATGGACTTTCAAAGTGCCCAGTTCATTCCCTTCTCCTATCCAAGCAAGTAGTTGACCAAGCAAAGAATAGCCCTGTTCAGGAGAGATTCAAGAACCACCTGAGAAGGAACACTCCAGACCATTTCAAATGAAAAGTGCCTCAGCTCTTTTATTGCCAATACTTACATGTAAATGACCTGTTCAAAACCTTAGTGCCTGATACTGAAAATGCCCAAAAACAAACCATAAGAAACATTATTAGCATCTTCAGCTCCCACAAAGATTTATCAGCACTCATCCATTAGCATCCTTAGTTTCTGAAATACTGGGAAGTGGTAAAACTGCAAAAGAAAAAACTTTCAGTGTCTGATGACAGTCTGTCCGCAGATTTGCCAGTACAGCAGAGGTTTGAGTGGCTGCTGCTGTACATACACAAGCTCACACACTGTGTATCAAACAAGTTTCTCCAAAAGTTCTGTTACTCCTCCACACATTCAGCAGCATAGTCCAGCCTTGAGGACCATTTTTCTGGTTGCAGGGGACATATAAAGTTTCACCATAAACATGCACCAGCATTTGCTTTAGAAGCACACCTGGGACAACTGTGTATTATTACTTCACAGAGTCGTAAGTTCAGACAAATAATAAAGAATATTTCATAAAAGCACAAATTCAGAATACATTTCATGCCAATAAAGTTAGCTCTTTCTTTATCTAAGTAGCAGATATTGAAGAGTTTTCCCCAATCCCCCTCTATTTTTGAGAGCAGCAATGGATTAATTGTAGTGCCATAAGAACTGCAAGCAGTTCACTCTCTTCCTTTTTTTATTCTTTAAGCCAGACAAAAGACTTATTCTACCCTCAGGGAATACAGGACCCCAAATATAGCAAAAACTAAGCAATATCCAAGTATGACAACCAAAGGCAAGAACTGGAAGATCCATTTGGAAAGTCTGTGGCTGAGCTGTATGTGACCTTCACAGTCTGTCAACCACGCCTGACCACTCTGGGAACAGAGAGGGCCAAGCAGACCTGTACTAGTACAAATCACCATACTCCCAACGTTTGCAAAGGATTTGTCCATCTGACAAATTCCTGTGGGAATCCTGAGGTAACTGAAGAGACCAATCCTACGAGATTCCTCTGCATCCCCTCCTGGAAATGACAAATGCAGAGATTCACAATTACTGTATTATACAGTCAGTAGAGGCCTCAGCCTCAGTGACAGCATAAGCAGAACTAAAGATAGAAAGTATGAAGGGGAGAAAACTGCAAAATAAACTTTTTATAGACACTAGCTCCCTTGGCAACCTATGCTCTTCTGTGGGCTTACAAATCTGTGGCAAATCAGCCTTCTCACTGCCAGGCTTCCCAGCGGGGCAGGAAAAGACTGAACAGTTCCAATCCAGCTTTAGACAAAACAAATGATACTAAAACTTTTCCTCTGTCTTGTAGAACTTAAGTTATGAAGAATTTAACACATTTTTTGGTGTCCTCACTTGAGTCAAGATATTTGAATCTGCACATAACTCCAGCTTAAAACAGGAGCAGCTCCGACAAAAAGGTATGTCGTGTACAAAAACACAGCTGTCAAGATTCTTGTGCTTTCTCTTTCAGGATCATTTGGTGAGGGGATTCTTCCACTCACTGCATGCTGATGTGGCAAAACACACTCCAAGTGCCCAGCTGCTTCCAGGCACAAGAGCCCCTAAAACTATCTTAGCACATCAAAGCAATGGCAATAACGCACATTTTGGGCCTGTTCGATCCTCGGCACCTGAACGGCCAGCTGTAGGAAAATGTTTCCTATCTCCAAGAAAGAAACGGCTGAGAGAATGGAGAGATCTCAGCAGCAATTGTAGCTGCTCTACCTTATTGGAAATAAACTTTCCTGTGTAAACACAGAGCTGATTTTAAACAAGCTCGTGAAATTTACAGGAAAACCCAAATGATCTGCTACTTACAGCCACTGAACCACATGTTCTCAAACTCTGACTTACATAGGATGTTTTCAAGATTACGCAGACTCAGAGTGCTACTTATTTGAAGGCAGTAACAGTCATTCGCTCAGGAGAAAAGGGTTTAATCCCAGCATCACTGGCTGCACAGTCTCAGAGACCGTCACCTGTCAGGAGCCACCAGGGAAGTAACTCAGCCAACCTAGATGGTTTTATTCCTCCATTCTCTCTCCTTTCTCTCCTGTACATCCCTTTCCACAGTCCTATCTATCCCTCTTCTCTAGGGCAGGCTCTGGCACTGCTCAGTTGATGGTCTGGGGTTTTTCTGAGTTAAAATTAGGTAAAGAAAGTAGCTTTACGGGGCATTGAAGGAAGGACCACATAGGCTGCTGGAACACACCACTGCGAACAAGTACTTCCTTTTGGGGGGTGACACATCCTCAAACTCTCAGGTGTGCGGGAAGGGACTGTGTGCTGCCATATCTGCCTGCTTTCTTGTTCAAGTCTGCATTTCTGCTTTAAAATTTCTGTTTTAAAATAAAGCACATTGTTGCTGAGGGGAGCTGTTTGAAACACAGAATGGCCGAAGTTTGAAGCATCAAAGCCACTGCTTGAACGAGCTCTTTGACATTTGCTGTCAAATAATGGACCAATTTAAGGGAAAGACAAGCAGAAAGAAGATTCTGTTGCAGTGAGACAACAGCAAGATCAGAAAGTGTGAGTAATAACTAGCAACATGTACTCAAGAACTTACTGGTGAATGAGATTATGAAGGAAGGTCCTCAGATAAAAACTGCACTAGAAACTGTTATCACAGGTCTGGTTTTGAAAGGGGTATTGTCCCAACCCTCAAGTTTTCTTCATAGGAAAATCTGGAAAAAATTTCCGTGAAATACTTTCACTAATCTACTTGGTACTGCCTTAATTTTTCTGCCCTTGACACACAGCCAGTCAAGGAGGCAGGACCAATGAAGAAGGGAAGGGGCACAAGTAGTCTGGTAATCACAACAGTATCAGAGTTCTGGAAAAAACGGAATCTTCCACAGATATGGTCTCTCATCTACAGCTCATAGCTCACCAAAAGAAAACAGACCTATACATGCAGCTGCCTGCAGCCACGTACAAAGCAGAGCAGATAAGCAGCACAGCTCAAGGGTGACTGGAACGGTCGGCTGGGCTGAAAAATCTCCTCTGAGTCACACAGATGAAATGCAGGGATGAGAAGTAGAGCTGGCAGTAAAAGCAATGTCCAGCAGAGGTTTAAACAACCTAGAAAATAACTAAGCAGAACAGAAAAATCCAGCAGAAACGACTAGATGAAACACTGAAAGACAGAGAAGATTCAAGAGTTCTACCAGAGGAAAAAGAAAAAAAATAATAAATAAACCAAACACAAAACCAGGCACACTGACATCTGTTGAAAGAGGCAGGGATGTAACACTTTTCCTCATAAACAGGAACTGTCCATTTAACACTGGGAAGGAATCCCCCTAGGAAATATACTCTAAGAATATATTATAAGAAGCATCCACTCAGGAATACTGAACTGGTAAAATGCTCTGCAACACAATGTGGTGGACGTGAAAGAATACCCTGGAGCTTTCTGCTAGATGCACAGAAACCACCTATCAGTTCAAACAATTGGGCCCTATTGCTGCTACCTTAAAGGCTTGCAATAAATAACCAGGCACCAACATGTAAATTTAGTACTAATAAACAGAGGATTTCAGTCTGTGTAGACTTAAGCCTTTTCCATCTTAAAATAAAAGAGCAATATGCCCAAGTATTGCCATGGATCACCAGAAGTAGAAACTCTCTGGCAGCTCAGCAAATAAGAGTTCTTCCCATCTTGTTCAGAATGAAATAAGTAAAACTTTTGAAGCCAAAAGATCTCCCTGTCCATGACACTTTTATATACACACTTTTATATACACACACAAGAGAGAAAAGACAACACTTGCAGGTACAGTAGCATCTGTCGTTAGAACAAGTATTTTAAAAAATGAGCTATGCTGGAAAAAAGCAAACTACAGCCTTCTGTACAGGCTTACGACAGATCAGCACAGCACTTAAGTGAATACACTACAGGATATAAGCAAATAGATAAATACCCTAGAAGGAGAAGGGCTGTAGCATCCTACTTTTCTCTGACTACACCTGTCTTCAGTTACTGTAGTTATGTCTAGAGATCTGGCTTCTATTTTGTTTGGGAAGGAGATGGAGTATTACAATCACCTTGAGTTGCATAAGCAGCAGGCAGGCAGATTGGGATAGCAACTAGCCTTGGAAGCAAAAGGTTAATTGGCAACTGGGGAAGTGACAGCCTGAAGCAAACTGCCAGAGAAAGGAGGTGGTGGTGAAGAACTGCTGCCCAGCCTGCCACACTTCATTGCTTCTTTCAATTTATACTTCAAAATATAAACTTACTGTTACTTGGCTCCAAAACACACTGCATTTTAGAGGCCAGACCCACCACACAACCCATGGCACCACCTGTGACACAACACTACACTGTGCTATTTTAAGCATTTGTACTCAATGTCTCTAATATGAGTACAAGCTGTAAGAGAAAGTGATACATTGGAAGTGTTACTTTAGAAAAAGAAAAGCCAGCAGAATAAAAAAGCCTGACCTGAAATTTAACACAGCTGCAAGAAGTTGTCTCCCTTCTTAAAACTGAATTTAAAGAACACTAAAGCATTTTCACAACCTCTACCTTAAGTGAGATAAAAGACAATTGCTGGGCAGCGATATCNGCGGGAAAAAAAAAAAAAAAAAAAAAAAAAAAAAAAAAAAAAAAAAGAAAACTAGAATACACTACTAATTTATACAGAGAAATAAACCAAACCAAGATGCCAGTTGCTATGTTTAACCTTTGGCATGGAGAGGTAGATGTATTAACAAATGTCCTTTAAGTCATTATACTAAGAATTATTATTTAATCCTAGTGTGAATCTGTTCACACTGACCTCCAAAGTATGAATTATGTAGAGCTGTGAAAATACATTAATCAGTTACCAGTATGACCAGATAAACCTCTGAAGGACCAAATAAAAACAGCTTATCCAGGCCTCAAATATGCCTTCTCTAAAGCAGACTAGGAACAGAATGCAGGAACAGTATATACCTCTGTAACACATAGAGATATACATATTTGCATTTTTCAAAATGTAGTGTATGTATATTCAAATACTGGCGGTGAGAAGAGAAAAATCAATCTGTTAGACTACTCTTAAGCTCAGCTTAAATAAAAGACAGTTGCTGAACCAAGATAAATACAATCTAATGCTACTTAACTCCACTGTCCCAAAAAAAAAATTAAGTACATCTCAGAAAAGGTCCATCATCTCCCACATAAACACCAGAGAGCAACTAGAATAAACCTGGATATTCAGCAGCACCCCAAACACAAATACTGCATAGCACATAGCTTTTAAATGAACTTTAAAGTCATTGCCTCTTAAATTCCACGGAAGTGGGAAATTTACAAACTCAAAACTGTAAGAATCAGGCTTTTGTGTAGATGCCTTCCTTAACAAGGTACAAGCTGTGAACTCATACTATCACAGATTATACGTGCAAAGGGTAAATATGTGCTTGCATTGATGCAATTCCGCATTTTGAAATTAAAAAGTCTCACTAACCAAACACTGCATAGTGTATATTATACTTCTAAGTGAAAAAAAAAAAAAATACATATATATATATATATATATTCAGCTTCCAGGTCATACCTTTGAAAGTGAAAACAAGCACAGAAGCAGGTTTTTTCCAAGGACTCAAAGCTACAAGACACTGTGAGAAGAACAAGTACCACCTCTGGGACTCTTCACTTCTGCATTTTCACTTTGGATCTGACAATCAAGCTCAAGTTTTACTTGGTAACTTCACTCCGAAACAGTTTAAAGCTTTAGATGGTCTGCATATTATTCTACATCTTTGCTCAGAACCCGAATGTAATAGAGCTACCCAAGTTTTTAGAAACATTTTCAAATACAAACTATAAAACTTGAACATATAGTAGTTTATATGGCACGTCACTGTCAATGATGAATTACTTCATCACCTGTAAAACATTCCCCAAACACACATACCACCCAATGTTCAGAAACTCAGCCCTCCTGTGTTGCAAAAAGTTTGAGTAACTCGACTATACGAGTAGAGTGCCCAGAAAATTTAGAGAGCAACAAACCGAAACTTAAGAATTTTCGCTGGATAGTTTCCATATTGCTTTTCTTCACTTCATGGCATTGAAACCACCCTTGATTTTTACATGATAAAAGAAATCCGTGGAACTAATCCTAGAAACCTCTTTCTGTTTCCTTGCTTAACACCTCCAGGCGACAGAACAGACAAAATGCTTCATTTGCATCCTTAAACATTAGAAACTTCGAATGAGCCTTTTCAGCTGCAAATGTTATTGCATCTACATTTCCAGAAGAGAAAGAAGGTTAAACAGCCTACTCAGGTTTATGTTAAGTCATCTCTTTTTAGCACCAAGAGCAGCACAAAGAGCAGAGAATGTGGAAGCTTAACAGCCCAACCTCTTTCTTCATTACGTTCAATTAGATCCTGGAAATGGATATAGCTGCTGATTACACGAAGATAAAGAGAAGAAATCAGGTATGCACAAAGGAAATGGCAAACACTAACAAGTGTAATCTTAGTCTTCCCAATCATCTAGTCTCACGAAGACCATTTCATTTTTCATGCAACACAAAAAAGTTCTATCAGTTTCATGACCACACAGGAGTTTCCCCAGTGTAAAAGCAGCATTTCTTCAACCATTAAAATAAACTCTTGGTTTAAAACATAATGTGCGAGCATTGCAAAGACATTTTGAGCATGTCAGTAAGGTAAGAAAGATTCCTTGCTTCATGTGCTATATAGGACTCCATCTTAAAGAACAAATTTGAGCCACAATCAAATAGTCAAACAACACTATTAAGCTACTTTTATTTCAGAATAATTAAGTATAATTTATTCTTCAAGACAGATCTCCTCACTGACGACATTTTATTTTTTTAAAATCAAGATTCAACCTACATGGTATTTTTAATCTGTTTGGAGTGAAAAAGGCACTTGGAATTACTGTACCAAATCCAACAGAAAAAGTTAGTAGCACTTTATTTTCTAGGTCATTTGGCTTTCAGTCTGGAAAAAAGGTCTTCGGTTGGCAGAGAACACTCAATGAGATGTTTAACACAAAATATACATTACTCCAAATGAAAACCAAGCACTCATGGAGAAAAAGCAGGACAGAAGGATGAGAGGGAGAAACAGGGGAGCATCCTTCTAGCCAAACCAGTACTTCACATTACCAAGGCCCCAAGCTTACGACATTTACAAAAATTTCAGTATCAACATATCAAACTGAAAGTTCAGTAGGGAAAACAAACAGAATTACATTAACAGTTCAAACGCCTGGATGTCAGAGCACATGAAGAAACTGCATGTACACAAGATATATTCTCTATACAGCTGTACTAGTTCTCCAGACCTAAAGATGCACGTGAAGCTTTGCAAATGAATACAGAATGTAAGCAGATATCCTAATTAGTAAATGCCTTAGTTTGTGATTTTGAAGGGGGAACGGGGGAGGGAGGAACATGAGAATACATTTAGAAGTCAACAAGTAATGAAAAATGAGCACTGTGTTATTGACATGTTACATTGAGCTTGCAGTCAAAGGATATTAATTCAATGCCTGCAAAAAAATCCTGTAATAATAAATCAGAATCCAGAGAGAAAAAAAAAAGTTGAAAAAAAAAAAATCTATCCAGTATTTTCCAGACATTCTACAATGCTTTCAGAGTTAGTTGACCACCATTATATTTATACTGCATATTCAGAAACCAAAATAAAACTTAGAGATGACTGTCCAAGATCACACTGCCCTGGAATTTACTGATGATTTAAGCATCAGGAAACCTGGTAATGATAGCCAGGAAGATAAGCGCCCCTAGAATCATCTTCCTAATAACCACTCTGCATATTGAGAAACAGAGTTGAGTAAAGCACACAACTACACTGAAAAGTGTCATTTCTCAAACACTGCAAAAGATAAAGACACTGACTAAACAACACTCTTGACAAAACCAAGACTGTTAAGATCAGCGCTTTGAGCAAACTCCAACATGGGTAACTCTGCCTATCTACAGCTCCCTTTTCTCAGCTGGCTGGTGTAGTTTAGTATCCTCCTTGAGACGCCTCTGGCAGAGTCACTAACAGGCAGGAACTGGAGGTTACAGAGGTACTGCCATGGCAATGGCAATGAGATGACTAAGTGGCTGCAATTTCTGCTGGCAAGGGATACTGGAAGAAGGTCATCAAACACAGGAATGGGTAGCCCAGAGGCTGTGGAGTCTCCATCCTTGGAGATATTGCAAACCCGGTTGGGTTGGCCCTAAGCAAAACTGTTACAGTTGATCCCACTTTGAGAGAGGCACTAGGTTTCCAGAGATCCCTTCCAAACTCATCTGTTCTGCAGTCCTAAGTAAAGAATATCAGGAAGATTATCATCTCTGGCCGGGTCAGAAGGGTAACAGCAGCCAACAGTATTGAGAACTTGGCACGGTCTCATTAAAAACCAAAGACAAGATCTTCTTTAATTGTCTGAGATAAAGAATCTGTCTACATAATCACACAATGTTCATTTCTGTAAGAGAAAGCAGAGCCTCATTATACTGATCTTTCTTCTCTAATAAATGGCTAGAGACAGCAGCAGCAGTTATTTCCGCATCTGTACTTAAGTATGTTGCTCTTTTACTTTTGCAACCAAAATTCATACTCATTAGATCAATGAAATAATTGGTTTAAAACAAAAAAAAAAAATCCCACTCAAAGATTCCCATCTCTGAAAGCCTAGCCCATTCAATTATATTAGCAGATCATCACAAGATACAGCACAGTGCTGTGAAGACACAGCTGGGGGCAAGCAGGGAAAACGGGGAACTCCTTACCCCAAACACTGGGATGAAATCACTTGGGAGAAGCAGCTACAGTCTGAGGGAGGGAGGACAATAAAGCAGTATTTGTGTGACGCCCTCTCATCAGCTGAGCAAGCACTAGTGTGCCTATGGGGTAACAACATCAGACAACATGGCCATTGCAAGAGATACCACCACACAGAATTCTGTTAAGCACTACTGTCTTATCTCCTTCAATATTTATTTGTAAAGGGATTGATGTAGTAATATTACTAATAGAAGATGTTCTTATTTAAATCTTAAACACAGTTCCTTGGAGAAAACTGTGGACTAATTATCCTGTAACGAAAGATAACTTAGCTCTTACAGCTGCCCACTGAGAGAAATCCAATATACTGCATTTAAGTAAATGAAAAATTCATTGATTTCCCCACACATACCTTTAGTAAGAGTTCTAAGAAAATTCTGCATTTTTTCTGTATTTTCTAGGAGTCAGTGTGCATAGGTCTCCCTCTGATTTCTCCCTCCATTTATGCCCAGCTTACATGAAGTTTATTAGATACCATGGGCAGACATGATTGTATTGCCTTCAAATGTGGGTGTTCAAATACAATTAAGAAAGAAGGTTCAGGTGCTTTTATAGTCAAAAATCAGAAAAAAAATCTTATTTTTATTATCTTTAATAAAATGACTTGTATACATAAATTTGGATTTTCCACCTAGCCCTGTTCTTACTCTCACATATTCCTGCACAAACCAAACAAGCAGATTTGGCCCTTTGCTTTCAGTTTAAAAAAAAAAAACAACAAAAAAACAAAGAACTACTACATGTGATCATAAACATCATTAAATATTATAAAAGTTTCAAACTATTTTGAAAGTATGTGTACATTATACTTCTTGGCTAGCATGAGGAAGTAACAGTGGAATTGGGCATATTTAAATTTATCAAACAAAATGTGATAGCAGTATTACAACACTCATAACACTACAGCTTTGGGATAACCACCTCTCACTATCTCAGTGTCATAAATAAAAGAAGTCCTTAACATGTATTGATACGTAGTGCTAAAGAATTTATAGGCATTTATAATGAAGCGATTCATGAGACTCCCTCACACCCCTGCTCCTTAAGAACCACAACCATTCTGAGCTCAGAATAATGTACTAAGACAAAAGTATCTACTATGAAATCCTGAACATCACCACCTCTGTATCTGAAAAATACATTTCGACTGGTGGCTAAGGCTGGAACAGCTTTTTGGAACACATACGACAATCAGGTTCCTCACTCCCCATCCCAACAGATGGGCCTGAGAGTTGGACAGTCTGGCTTCACTCCTGCAATAAAGTAATTAGACAAACAAATCTGGATCCTGTAAATAGACATGTGCTTGAAATTAAGCGTGCTTAAACAGTTGCAGGATGAGAGCCTAAATTCTGAAGTTTTAGCCTGTAGAGAAAATCAGCCTACTAAATGAAGGTACTCTCTGAAAAGTTGACGTTTCTTTTTTTCAAAGGTCCCCACAGAAATGGGGATGGCATGGGAGAGAGAAACTTAGAAACTTGGGTAAGCAGAGACTAGCCAACTTTCGTTTTTTAAAATGCAAACTGAAATCTCAGGAGTGCTTAAGGTGGTAAATAAGACCACAACATCCTAGAAAACTTTTTCTATTTTAGTATTTCAGCTAAATTATGAGACAATAGCAAAATGCAACAGGAAATCCAGAAGTTCAGCCTCTAATTTATCTGTTGGGCTAGAATTACTTGGAAATTCTTAGCAAACTGCATTTTCATTTGTGAACTGGATGTTGAAAAGTATGTGAGACTAGATGATGTTCCTCAAAGCTACAGAAAAAAAAAAACAACCTAAATTAAAGGCAGAATATACTCTTGAGAGATTAGCAGTGAAAAAGCAACCACAGGTATACGCAAAAGGCTACATTTAAATAAAGGGACTTTGTAACTTAATCTGAAGTATTAAATACACCAAAAAAAGTTTCTTATTCTGCATTTTTATACCAATTAACATTGTGTAAGACATCTGTAATGGACACATCCTGGAACAAAACAAATTGCCTTACAGACACCTTTTCAGAATCTGCCACCTTGCCCCCCAACCATCTCCTGCAGCCAAGAGGAGAGACAAAGAGAGAACACAGCGTTAGTAACCGAGAACTGCACCACAGCACAAACGCACTCGAGGAAGAAATGGAGGATGCCAGAGCAACTCCAAACTCAACATGCCATAACTCCCAAAAGCCCAATTGTAAAAACTCAGTCTCAAAGTTCCTTCAATGTCCTTGTGGTCACCTACTAATAACAGGTAGCAGGAAGAGGCTTGATCTGACGGGCTCAGTCAAAGAGGGAACGAATAGGAAATCTAATTGCCCATGGCAAGAAGTGCTGCACCATGATAACCAAGTTTGTTAATTATCTACTGCACATTCTGCCACAGAAGAGTGGGGTCCTGACCTCTAGGCTTTTCATTTTTCACACCTAGTCCACTGCATTTTGCTTCTCTTTCTGGATTACTTTTAAGCTTGCTCTACATGACTTCATAACTAGTAGCCCCAGCACAAGGGAGATGGGAGGAAAAGCCCTACAATAGCAGGGAAAATCTGTTGCTGATGGAGATGGTAGAAATGCACCTTTGAAATATCCACAAGACAAGAGTCTCACAGCTCACACTCCTTCCTTTGCAGAAGCAATCCAGGTATCACTGGCAGAATGAGCTACAAGGCAGACTTGTCAACATTCACTCTGGAGTCCTAGGAGAAAGAAATGCTAGAACAGAAAGGAATTTACTGCGCAAGCTCTGTATCATCGTCCTCAACAAGTGCTCCCATCAGTGATAGATCTGGAATTCACAACACTGCCTGTTAATCACCTATTAAAATTCCCAGTTTCCAAACAAGGATGCCTTTCATCAGGTGAAATATGGGAGGGATCTGCTCCCTTTACACAAGCTTCAGAGCTACTGTTAAAAACACTTCTGCATCAGCAGAACTCTTTCCCCAAGCCTCCTCCTCCAGGCACAACCTAACCCTTCACGAAAACTTGATGTACAAAGAGTCTCAAAGGGATGTAATGTATGATACTCTGAATGTAAAATATTAGCTTGGCAAACAAATAAGCATTAACACCTTAAATGGTAAATACTTGGTTATTTTAAATATGGTATCATGACGATCTTGCTACATTGTCCTAACATAGGATTTCATTAACTGTTCAGATTCAAGTTAAATTTATTCCTTTCATATGCCAAAATTTCAATCTGTGTATATTTTTGAACAAAAATACAATCTGAAGAGTGTATTTATTAGCCTCTGTATGTAAAATTGATGCTTATCATCTCTCCAACAAATTAGAAATTCAAAACCAAAAATCAAAACTAAGTAAGTACTGACAAGAGAGATAGAGATATCAGCTATGAAAAAAAAAAAGCTAATCTGATAAAAGATACCCACATACAGAAAACAGCTTATGAATTAGAGCCAGTGCCTAAAATGGACTTTTTTCAAAAGAATGAACAAAGATCCTGTTCTCAAGATTTTCAATATAGGAAAGAAATGTGAAAATAAGGAACTCATTAACTCATGTCTGGAATAAATAATCTTTTTCACTCTGAATATAAATACATTTCAAAAGAATTCAAAAATATTATGTATAGGAAGGAGAAGTTCCTAAAATATAGAAACCAGGACAAACACTGTCACTCTTTCCCAGGCAACTATGCTCTCTAATTTTAAGGACTACAGTCCAGATGCCAGGTCCCTAATCTTGTAGGTTTTTATGAATTAGTATCAAGAGCTTATACTTTAAGAAAACAAAAAAAAAAAAGGCAGCTTCATGAAGTAGTCTCTTAAGCTTATACTGCATCATAAATATTTAACTATTTAAAGTTAGAAAGTTCTTGTCCTTTGTTGCTCACGTTTTAAACAAGGTTTCTGCTGAAAAATTACTGTAAGTGAAGTGTTAAGTTTCTTCGATGGGAAGAGTCTTGTACAAGTAACTTAGAGGAGAGACAAATACCCATAACTTTGAATGCTGCTTTGCCTGACCACAAAGACTCTTTGCATTTCTCCATTTTCAAAGGAATGGTGGGAGTTGAGATTTTTTTGTGGGTACAGGGATTAAGGTTTCCTCATTTAGAGCCCCAGGGTTTTTTTAACCCCTATTTATTTTTAGCTTACTCCTTCCTATTTTCCTTTAGATGCTAACAGAACCGAAAGGAAGGGAAAAAAGCATAAACCAGCTTTTTATTACAGATGTTCATATGACATCTAGCACAATGGGGTAATTTAGTGAGTATAATCAGGTTTTTTAGATTCTGCTCTAATACAGATTAAGTCAACAGACATTAGTGATACTGTAAGATCATTACATTTACTATACCCTGCAACATCCACCATTAACAACTAAAATGTAAAACAACAAAACATTTAAGTGTTGAACAGTCAAAAAATGTGACTGATGTTGCAACCTAGTTGTTTCTATCTTTGCTCTTCAAGCAAATCTTTGTTCAGTTTCAGGACTATGTTTTCACTGCTACTCTTTCTTCAACACTACATCAGAAAACACAAATAGTAAACCTTGGGCAATGAGCAAATCTCTTCATTGCAGATGCACGAATGGTTCACACATGAGTTCTTGCTGTTTACAAGATCAGAATTACATTCACTCTACAGATCTCAAGTTCTTCTTCCAGAGTACTATATTTCAACCAGCTTATGTAGGCATACATATTTTTATAGGTATTTTACACTTTTGCTGTCTTATGATGATTCTCTCATTGGTCCGTTTATCACATCTTCTCATGAACAAACCGAATACATTTAAAAAAAATAAAATCATCATGATACTTATGAGCAGAGTTTCAAAATGCCCTGAAGATCACACTAGATGCTTGTTTTAAGAAAGTGTCTCCATTGTTGACTATTAGTATGCAGATGATGCAGCTGAATGCTAAATTCCTTAAACAGTATGACACTGAAAAAAAAACAAGACATAGTAACTGCTTGATACCTAACAGCAATTCTTTTCCTGCCTACTGAAGAAACCCTCAGCTATTTTCCATTGTTTAAAAAAATAACTGCTCCCAGGTTCACCTTGAAGTCATCATCCCCATGCTTTGTGACAATTTTAAAACTCAGGTTCAGGTTTCTGTAGCTTGCAGTTGTACAGCATACCTGATCAATCTCAGTTTTGGCATAATTAACATAAAGTTACTACCTTAAAATAATACCTGTAGTTTTGACTGTAATCTTCAGAATATTGTTCAATGTGCACATGAAACTTCAGGCTGTAAGGCAGCAACAAAGGTTAAATTCCAGCTATCTTCTTATTTATGGGAATACAAGATCAAAACACGTATCTTATAATCAAATAGAAGTGTAAAGCAATCAAAACCTAATTTAAACTCTTAATAGTAACCTTATTTTACTTCACTCATTTTAACAATGGAATTCAGCTGTCATGGGAACACAGGCTACAAAGTTTTATTTACCCGTGCTGAAATCTAATCGTTATCTAGCTTTTTCCATTGCCAAGTTTCATCTTCAGTTCAACTCTAAGTTATCTCTGTAGTAGGTTTTCCTGTCCAATAACTTTAGAAAAGCTTGTCATTCCTAGAATGGAATTCAAATCATCAGATTTTATTGCACTCTAACAGAGCAAGATACAAACACATAACACCAGAAACTCCTGAAAAGTGAATAATATTTTATCATTCAAAAAGGCCCTGTGTTCTCTCACCACTTTTCAGATGCAGTTGTGATGACTGCATTTTTGTAGCACTGTGTATCAAGACTGTTGTGCCATTCCATGACATTGAGAACACCTGGCAGTACAAATATTTCATTCACGGAGTCACAGATTCAGTAGGAAACCATCACTGCACTGAACGATAAAGCAGACTTTACAGATTAGCTGGACTGGAATCTTAATACACAGACAAAAACCTGGAGGGGGGCGGGGCGGGGGTTGGTTAGGGCTTTTTTCCTACTCTTCTGCTGCTCTTTACCTGGTCTTAAATTATGGCCACAAACTTCCTAGTCTCTAGTTCTGTGTAACAGGAACTAAGAAGACAGATTTGTGTATTTCTCCTAAATCATACTGTAGTCTGAAACTAGGAAAAAAAAAAAAAACCAAACAGAAAACAGACTCAAGGGGGAGAAAGGAAAGATAACATTTGGGCTTAATTGCAAGAAGAATGCCTGGTCTTTAAACCTTTATTAATAATACTTTTTTCACAGAAATGTGGCAGAACACTAAACAATTCAAAGTGGTATAGACTTTAGTTCATGCATGAACATACTACAGATACTTTATTCTTACTACAATTTTAGGCTATAATGCAAAACGCCAATTACAAATTCAAAGAAAAATAGTTCTGTAGTTTTCTGGCACTTGGAGCTAAAAAAATAGCTTGAATTATATTCAAAACATAGTAAGTACATGTGCCTTAACACCACTTTCATGGAGACAATACCTGTACGCAATTCTTCAAGCTGTCCCATGTGGATTTTTTTTGTGCTGTGAGGTATGCAGTGTGTCATACTTTTATCTTTTAAATAAAAGCAAATGTTTTAGTATTAAGTATTTGACATTAGAAGAACAGATACTCAATACATTTAAGTTACATTCAAGAGGAAAAGCACTGACAAAAGCAACAGGCAAATCACCAGAAACAAGCAAAGCAAAAACACTCCAGGAAACAAAATACACATTTACTTTCAAGAGAATCTTTAGCTTCATGCCGCAGGAGCTGTTTGAACCTCCCATCTTTTTAATTGTGGAGTCTACTTAAGAAATTCTATGTCAGTCAGGACCAACACTGAAATACAACTATAGTAGTCCACTTTCAAAATTCTTGAAAACCCATTTAAGGATATCAGTAGGGGGTAAATTAAAGCTGTATGCATTAGGAAGCTAATAATTTGAAAAATGTACAGGGGCAATGAACCCTGAAGTTATCAAGAACTGAAATGACTAGAAAAGTGTTTTGTATAGTTGAAAGTAACTAAACACAAAAAAGCTGTTGTAAAATAAGAAATGTACAACTATAATCTACTACACAACCTAACATAATATTAACATCTGAAGTATAACAAAATCTGGTAGATAAAACACTAATTTGTCATACACACTTTCTGGTATAAGTATAGCGGAGAGACAGAGCTGCCCTATATGACCGAAGAATTCAGAATGCCTTTTATTCACTCTTCAAATACTGTTACTTGAATATACTTTTGTCAAATTCTAAATCTCACTGTACTCAAGTCTTTCACTCCAAGTATTTCTTGCACAAGAATTTCTCTAAGCATCTGTAAAACACTAGAGCTTTCAGTGGAAAAAAAAAAATTAAGAAAAAGAAGAGCTATAATACTGTTTAAATTGTTTTTTAAAACGAGGTGAAAATGAGTCTCATACAGAAGCTGCAGGACTTGAATCAACAATTCTGAAATCAGAACAGAAGCCCTGCTCTATCATGCTACTAAGCATGATATATCTTAAATGATGCTTTTTCTATTCCAATGAAAAAGTTTCCCATATTTCAGTTCATAAGCCACTGAAAACCTCAATTTGTACAGCCTGTTATGGAATTTTGGTGTCTAGTTGTCAGGTACTATGAAAATTAATTATAACCAGAGCACACTCCACCCACAGGACACAGGATTCAAGCACGACTATCTGAAATTGCTCCTTGTAGTTGGAAATAACTGAAAATACGGCCTCATCTCCTGAGTTCCTTATGCTTTCTAGATGAAAAAACCAAGACATTCTTGAACACAGGAAGAAAAGAAAAGAGGAAAACACGCAAGGAAGGAGTATAGGACATGAGCTGAGCAAGAGGGACTCAAGACCACCAAGACGTTTTGAGAAGAACTGCATTAACACATACAAATCTTACAAACATGCTAGCAATGAGCAAAGTTTTCCAGTTAAATTAAACATACATGTGCCCAATGTAAGGCTTAAATATTATCTGAAGCCAAACACTGAAGAGTGAACACAAAGAAATACTGAGCCATAGAGTAAGGCAAGAACCCCACTGAAACAATCAAGCAACCACAAAACTCAAACCTGCATCAACGCCTATACATACACATATGAAAGCAACCTTCTATCTTTTGGATAATCTGTTTTTTTAAAATCTGGTGTTATTTTAGCACAGTGGCTTTGAATTCCGTAAGATTAAGCCCAGCTCGTCAGCAAGATGGCTTGCCCAAAAATGTGGGCAGGAAACTTATTCTTTCTTAGTTTCAGCCAGAGCAAATTAAGCTGAACTTCTCTGGGTGGGACAGGTGGAAGCACCACTGGGCAGCACACCTGCTGCCTGCCTTTGAAAAGCAAATTTTACACTCTGGATTCCTGAGCAGCCCTTTGTGCTAAGCAGTATGATGTACATATACAGATAGACATATATCGCCAGCTTTTGTGTGTACAAGAGCTGACACAGTATTTGGGTAGCTCACTACACAGACAGACAATCATCATTTGCTAAGAGGTCACAGTTATATATATATAGCTGCTATGGGAATTATATATCTAGACTATTAAAACTAAAACTATGAATAAAAGTAACACAAACTTCAAGTGTTTCAGGTGGGTAACATGTTCTTTCCACAAGCAGAACAGAAACACGCACTGAAAATAAGAGACTGCCATATCCCTTATGGATGTTATTCTCTGGTATCCTAAAAGATGCAGAAACTCATAAATACCTACTGTCCTCCTAGAGACTAAAAATTGTTTAATCAAATTTCAGGACAAAATTAGTGCCTGAAGTACCACATGCCACAATACCAATTACTTAAACCAAGCAACTTGAGAAAAATCCTTCAAACACCACAGAACGGGCTGCACCGGTGTTGAATTTACTAGATGTCAGCTACTGAAAAATCTCCTTGGAGACAGATATACAACCATACCAATTTGGCTGACAAGAGCCTGTCTGCCTCTCCATAAAAAAGCCAATTCAAAATTCAGACCGAGAGAACAACTCCCCCCCAAAAAAGAAACCCAGAAAAAACAACCTGTAGAAACATCTTATACATTTTGAGGTCAAATCCTGTTCCAAAGATCAAGGAATCATTAACCTCCTCATAGCTACCTTTGGTGCAATAAGAGCTTTGCCCTAGCATCCACAGTTATAAGCCATTCCAACCAGATCACACACAGGTAGCCACAAAGCACAACTCTTGCTCAATCAAGAACAGGATCAAAGAAACAAAAAAAAAAAATTAAATAAACCACGAGATCCAGCAAGTGAACAGTTCATCTGCCTTTAAGAACTGCACAGCTCTCCACACAACTACGTACAATAGACACTGCCTTAGAGCACAACTTAGTCTTACTTAGATGCCAAGGGCAGCAGCACACACACAACAGCCGCCATTTGTTTAGTTCACCAGCGGGAAGTACATTCAGGCAGGCAGCAGGTCAGGGCTAGAGGACCTGTTCGGTAGAGACTAAGCCCTCATTCCAGAAGCCTGCCCCTCCACAAATCCTAACTGAAAGCACTCTTCACCCCTTCCCTATTTGATCCATTCAGAAACAGAGTCCAAAACTAAGACATGAAGCTGCAAGTATTTCATGACAGCTGTCACTGAAAAACAAAAGCAAAACTAAGTTTGAAGTGTAAAATGTTCTCTCCACTCTCGTGCAAGCTCCACTCAGGCATCCTCTTGACTGGTTTTCTGGTGGTCTCGATGTCTCTTTTGCATGCTTAGCTGTATCTCCAGCTTTGAGAGAGTAAAGAACATGCAGGTGTCCTCACCACAAGGCCAAGTGTCTGCCACATCTTTTATCCAGAAAAAAAGGTGTAATTTTCCACAGTTTATTATGACCTATGAAATACACCTTGGCTCACAATCAAAAAAATGTCTTTTCAGCAACACCTAGAGATATGTCACTACCTGTCAAGCACTAGTTGGTGTCTAGTCAATCTCAGTTAACTGAGGTTCTGAATTACGACTTCAGATTCCTTCTACATGTTAGCACAGTGCCGAAGGCATCGCTCTTCCCAGACAATCTAAGTAGCAGCTATTTTGCAAATTAACAATAGGAATTCCAGAATTGATCAAGGCAGCTATGAAAATATTTCTAGCGTGTGAAAAATATTCAAATTACTCTTTCTGCAAACATTCTCATTTAAATATATGCACCTAATGTTCAGATAGGCTAATAAAAGGGTTCACAAGTTCTTACACAATGAACTGGCAGGTTTTATTCACAAGAATGTTCTGGAATATCTTGTGCTGTTTTTTCCCCCATTCTAAATGTTTAATGCATTCCCCATCCCCAAACTGTATAATAAGTAGCTTGAATATAAACAGTGTTCACAATACCTTAGAGAGAGAGTGGGAAAGAGTAAGCATCAGCGCTCTTTTGCTAGCGTTCTGAAGAACATGTCAGTATGATCCTAACAGGCATCTGGAATAAAAATGCTTAGTTGTCCGTGTACATATGTAAATTTAGCAATACCTATCCTTTCGGACAGAAAATATATGCAGGACTCTCTACAAAGGAAAGGATAATTTCACAGTATAAGTTTCCACATAGTGCTCTGAAAATAGTCAGAGTAGCTTGGAAAATAGCAAGAATACCACTCCATCAAGAATACATTTAGTTAATCATATGGTTTTATTACCAAAGTAAGCTGTTGCCTGATGAAAGCATCAATTTTCCCCCAAAAGCTAGCAACCTTTGTTTTGCATCTCAATTGCCAACCACAATGCTACTGCATCCCAACGCATCTATTTGCCATTACAGCAGTGAACCACACACGTCTTCAAGTCAAGACAAGTCAGCATAAGATGAGGCAGAGGAAAGAAAAAAGGGCGAGAGCAAATATTCAAAGATTCCTACCATCATAATCTGACAGCGGGAAACCGTGCAGCCCATAAGATCATTTGTTTCTAGGACTCGCTGCACAAGTATTACTCTCCTGTGCCACCTCTGAATAAGTAACCTGGTTGAGATGTTTATCTCGTGTACCTCATTCTCATATTAAGAGAAGGTCTGTCAAGAGAGGAGTTCTGAGGAGAATGACAGTAGAGGTAGTGAGGAAGAGGGGTTTGATAGCAAAACCTACCTGAAGTAACCTTTCTAGGCATCATCTTTGCATTTTCCTGCTGCTCCATGCATTAGTAATCAGTGACCCACTGGAAACTTCAGCACCCATTGAAAAGCCTGGCAGGGTATTTGGCTTTCAATTCTTCTACTCAGTTTATTCCCAACACAAGTATATTCATCAGGCTTACAAACAAGTCCCGAACAAGGGCAGCCACTCAGCAATGAAATGTAAATTACCGACATGTGCTAAAACCTGAACTTGCCACTGCTAATGAGCACATGAAAGGAAAAAAGCTCACTAGATATTACTGCAACCTTTTCACTTAACCCTGTGTGTACTGAAAGCCATCATTTAGTATCAATTACAGAACTCATCTCTAAACAGTGAGACACTGTTCAGCGAGCGCATGCTTCCTACACATTTCTGACGCAAAAATTATGAAGATAAGACAAACGTGCAAAATGCCCAATCAGGAATGCATGCAAACTGTCAGCCACCTTATTTTTAATCTAAGTTTCGTGAAACTGTCCAAAAGGTCAGTAAAAAAAAAAAGAAAAAAAAAAAAGATACACATCCCAATATACATAAATTCCTAGGTTTACAAAAGCTAATGGCATTAAATCTTAGGTCATCAAATAAAACATGATTTGCTATCAACAAGCCCCAGTGTTAGGAAGTCAACTTGTAGCAACTTTTCCCTGCCTATTATACTCACAGGGGGATGCAGACCCTAAGAAAAACCTCCTCCAAACAGTAGTGGCCTGCAGAGCCAGAGAAAACAGCACCTTTGCCTCAATAGAAGCCCCACCGAATATACAGGCACTTCCAAGTTCCAAAGCTTTTAATAACTCAGACTAGCAATGCTGCAAGAAACAACTGTAAACTTGTATGCTGGAGAAGGAAATACAATGTTTGGTAAAAAACAATTTCCCACACTAGTTTTATGTTTTAGGGGATGAAGGAAATTATTTAAGGATTCTTTGGTTAATTAAATTCTTGAAATGCTTCTATCACAAAACATTTTTAAAAGCATGTATCGTAAACAGAAGTCACACAATTGATTTCAAAACCTAAGTTAGGTACCTAAATCCACCTAAATTAAATATTTAAATATCTCTCAGTAAGGTTTCTGTCAAATACTAATTCAGCTATAAACAGGTTAAAAGGTTATCACCTTCAATTGCTTATTTTTTTCTTCTTCTTCCCTATATCCTACTCCCAAGCTACCACCTCTTTGAGTCTGTCTCCATTTTGAGTCAGGTAGAAACTCCTTAACTTGATTCTGCCAGGATCATTTGTATAAACTTAAAGACTTTAATAGGGCAGTTGGGATAATGGGGGGAGGGATTTGTTTAAAGAAAGATAATTTTAACAGAACAGGGCTATGGAGTGACCACACATAGTCATTCCAGCACATTCAAGGAGGGCAATAAGGCTTCACAGGAACAGAGAGCAACAAGCCACTGGGAGCAGCCATCTCATCTGGCACCTTGATTATAGTCAGAATAGCAGTCTGACCACGGGCTGGGAACCTCAGCTTCAGCAGCTGAACATAAGGGCTGGTGTTCAGGGAGCCAGTGAGAAGCAGACACTAGGTTCTACACAAAACACATCACGTATCTTCAGGAAATCGTTTTTAATATTTGTGTTAATTCAAAACTTCACTGTTCAAGACAATCCACTGCCATGTATTTTAACTATTCTCCCCCAAAACACACGAGTAACAACTCTAGCAGGAATTATTCAGTCAACCCAGTACTCAGTGGGTTATCAGTGATATTGATCACTACCATTCAGTCTGAAATAGAAATGAATGAAACATGCTGTGCAAATAGACAAAGCTTATTTGTACGGCAACCTTCAAATAGAATTAAAGATAAAATGAAAAGGCAAATGCATTCATAATAATGAGAAGGCAGTCTTTTAAAGTTCCAGGGAGTTCTTCAGAAGATTTGCAAAATGAACCACTAAACACAATTAGGCAGCTTCAAGTATCTATTAAATTCTTATTCTTTCTTAGGGGTCAACATTCCTGTTGCATTGGCTAAAGACTCATCGACAAAAATCAACAAACCAAGTAAGTTATTATCAAATAGTGTTTATGTTGGTATGTGTTCATAGATTTTTGTTTCCTTGAGCATTTCCCCTATGAGGAGACACTGAGAGAGATGAGACTGTTCAGCCTGGAGAAGAAAAGGCTCAGGGGGATCTCATCAATGTACACAAACACCTGAAGGGAGGGTGCAAAGAAGACAGACGCAGGCTCTGATCAGTGGTGCCCAGTGACAGGATCAGAGGCAATGGGCACAAAGCGAAAAACAAGAGGTTCATTCTGAACATCAGGAAATATTTTTTTTACTGGCACAGGCTGCCCAGGGAGGTTCTGGAGTCTCCATCCATGGAGAGTCAGAAGCCAGCTAGAGACAGTCCCAACGAACAACTCTGGGTAGCCTTGCTAGGGCAGAGGGGTAGGGCCAGATGAGCTCCAGAGGTCCCTTCCAACCTAAACCTTTTTGTCATTCTGTGAAATAAAGACTGTATTTGATATCTAAAGCAGCAGCCAGGTCCAAATGCATTACGCATTCTATAACCACACAGTAAAAAATGTGCAACAAACTTGAAGGTACTGCAACAAAGTAGAAGATATTAACTGAATGGTCAAGAAGTTACCAAACGACATTAAACAGCTTAAATACTCTAAAACCTAATTTAGCTCTGACATGTCTGAATATAGCTTGACCTGTATCCTTTAGAGCTTCCACTGTTGCTATAACTGGTGGACCTATAGCAACAGTAAAAAATAAAAATTATTTTTTCCCATCTTTCAATGCACTTTCAGTAACCAACTGCATCTGGCATATAAACATGGATCTTGACATGCAAAGGTAACTGCAACAGTTCTTAGAGGCCACAGAAAACAATGACCTCACAGAGGCTCAATGACAACCTTCTGCCCAGGAAGTGATACTGAAACAAGTGAATCCACCAGTGAATCCCGGGGCACACTGAACAAACAAGTAGTTAAGTCTTCTTGCTGTAGAAACTATTCAGAATATTTGAGCACTTGATATGACAGCAGGAACATAACATACTGCACAGGTATTAAACACCTACAGAAAAGTTTTCATGAAGACAGATACAACATAAAAGAAACCAAACAGCAGCATAAAATAAACACTTAATTTGTAGAGCTTTAAGATCAAGTTCTAGTAATTCAACATGATATTAAGTACTAAATCCAAGAAAATACTTCCTGATGCAAGAGTACAGTCAAAATACACACCATGAAAAACAAAGCCACTCCAGAAAAGTCTGCCCAGTCCAGGATAATAGGAAGCACAGTAACCTTTAGATGTTAATCAAAAACCGTTCAGCTAACACCTTTTTCCACAGCTAAGGTAGAAATCACTCAAATGTCTCTGAAAGAGTTGCCAGTCATGATCCTCCCCTCACAAAGCTCATTCCTGGTCTCAGTATCTCCATTAGGGATCAGTTTGACGTATCAGTGTCAGAATTTGATGTAAAAGTGTCAGAAAGCAGGAGACGTTACTCTTTTAAAACTCAAAGCAGAAAAGCCAACTAAAGAAAGGTGTAAAATAAAGAATGCAGACTCAGCACAGCATTCTCATTCTTAAGAAGGTCACTGAAATAGAAGCAGACACAAACACACAGTATCACTTATTGCAACACGTGTCTTCAAGCTAAACCTACTCCTACAAGTAAATAGATGCATTTTCCCCTTCCATCAAAAGTAATTACTTCTCGGCCTCAGGATGAAAGACATTTAATATATTCATATCCCTCCTCATGGAAACACATCACTATCAATAAAAACAAGCCCTTGTATATGAATATAGAGTATGCTATAGGATGGCATTTTTTGGGCTAGTAAAGAGTAACTTCAGTAGACAGATTCTGGGTCATAACTTGCTGCAAACAGTTTTCAACTACAGAAGAGAACAGGATAAAATACTCAGAATTGGGAGAGGGAAAATGGTTCTATCACACACCATTTCTTCAATATATTTCAACTATGTAGCAGTACAAAAAAAAAATCCATCTCACCACTAAATTGCATTCGTCTTTAAAGTCGGAGTTCATTGTCATGATATGCATATTTTAGGAGGAATATATAGAAGCCCTTAAGTATTCAATCTGCAATGTAAAAACTACAGAACACATGTCATCCATCACTGTAAAACACATTATTTCTTAAAACGCAGACAGAAAACCCAAGTGATCATTAAGGAAGCGTTGGTTTTGTTGAATTCTAAGTTGAAGCTTCATCTGCCTTGCCACAAAAGTAAATTAAAATCGAGCAGGCAACAGGAGTTCTTATTTCAAAAACATGTCATGTCTTAACTGTTCGGGTCCAATCCAACTCCACTGACATCAGTGGGACATTTCAAATGGATTTGCAAAGAGAAGGACATCACATTTGCAAGGTTATCACACCGGTTTACAGCAATTATACAACAGGACAAACTAACAAATCACTAGCTCAGAACGGACAGAGTTCACCATAATCAGACAAGCTTGTCTGCATCACTGTGAATCAACAGTAGAATAAAAAGGCAGAAAGTGAAAGGAAACAACATTACCTACGTAAAAAGAGAATTACATAAGTATTACGCCTGCAAGCCTTCTGCTGTCGCAATGAGGAAAAATACAGGTATATACAGTTGTTAACATAATTTCAATCGTGGAAACAGAGCACAAAGTTTTTATTCTCAAAACCAGGCACAGCAACAGTGCAAGAAAAAGGACAGAATAAAAGCATTTCAGAAGCAACGTGAAGGATTCCTGTAAGCCTGGAAATAAGTGCTGTTGCACTGGCGCTTCATGTCAGGAAATAATGATTTTTTACAAATTAAGATTCCAGAAATTCATATTCCACAAATTCATTCATCTGCAGAACCACACACTCTAATAAGTGTGCCAAAATGCTGCTGTTGAAAGGCATCTCATGGGAAATATTAAATAACTTATAATAGTCCAGATAGGAAGAAAATAAGTTTAATATATTCTTTAATCACATGCACAACACTAAATCATTCCAGAAGTCATGCAAGCCCACAGTTCATCCACTGAGAGTCTCAAATTGCCAGACATTACTATTAAGAGGTTTTGCGTTTGTGTTTTTTTCGAAGAACAGTTTCATGTTAAACCTTTCAACTTAAGCCACTTTAAGAAAATATATAGCTCTAAAAAACACAAGTTAAAAATAAAGGCTTACTCTAAGTGAAAAACAAACACAAATAGGTCAAGACTGCCGTGTCAGAGGAAGTTGCCAAACCAACAGATCAAGAAAAAATCCACACTGAGATTACGGAGTTTAGGCAAAGGACTCAAAACAAAAGACAGTGTTTTTTGTCACAAATCACAGAAATCTTTGGCAGAACACCATCCCACATCTTCAAATATACGCATACACATTATACACATGTATATCCACAAGACCTGTGGATCTGCACCCTGAGACTTAGCTTATTTATTTATTTAACATTTCAGTATAAGCCTGTGCTTGAAAAAAGTACTCTAGCTATAATACAGCACTTGCTCAAGATAAAGATTTGGGAGTTGTAATAGAGTAGAATTGGCATCAATTTTTTGTTCTGCAGCACGGGCAACCTTAAGCAAGAAACTGATGACACAACATAAGCCATCATATGCTTTCAGCAAACATCCATGAAGTTTGCTATAGTAAAGGAGTACTACAGCCTTCCTACTTTCACACCAGGCAGTGTCCAAGCAGTTAGTTCAAATGACTTAGTTTCGTTTTTTTTTCTAGCTCACGTCTAGCAGAGGACCAGTAATGTCCAAGAAATACTGCCTACGTGCATTATTCGTCCCTCCCATGGATTTCACACAACTCGATACTGCAGATGATTTAGAATTTTTTCTATGAAAAAGTTTACTTAGCATTAAATACAAGAATACAAGTAACACTGAGAAGCATTCTGCCTTATAACATTAAGCAATCACCCATCAACATTGCAGGCTCACAGGCAGAGAGATTTTCTGCAGGGCAAATGGATGACCTGTTCACCTAGACAAGTACACTGCCTAACCTTTATTACCCAGGAGGGGCAGAGTCTCCGGTCTCCACCGGACAAAACACCTTAAGCCACCACAGGCAGCAGTGGTAGGCACTTTGCTGCTTCAGTAGGCAATGACATCTTCTGTATTGCAGCACAAGTAAGAAACCGGCATTAACAACTCTGTCTACCCCATTCCTCGAAGGATACAATCTCTGCCACAAGCAGCTTCTTCACATCGAGCTTCCAAACCTGACTTTTTTTTCAACCACCACTTTGCAATCTGGAAAGCACAAAAGCGAACCAGTCACTTGAATTGCCAGGTAGGAAACCAATGCATGTGGGAACATCAGGAGAATCATCCCAAATGCTGCTCAAAACTGAAACTTCCGTTGAATCACGATAAAGGAACTTCACAGTTTGACTACAAATAATGAAGCCGTGCTCAAGAATTGTAAGGAAATGCTGCTGTCATTAAAAGTTTACGTTTTGAAAGGTGACAATCCCGTAATTAGTTTTGCATAGGGTTATGTATCTACCTGCACAAACTTCTCCACAGGTGAGACACATGTGCCCTTACAGAAGATGACATATGTTGTTATTTATTTTACCTTTTCCATTTCAAACTTAACAACCATTTACAAACATGTGATTAACCATTTCCATATACGCTGTTTGCCTATTTATTTCAGACAATACATTGTTGGGTTTTGTTTTTTTAATTCCACCAAGAATGTTAATCTTGCTTCAAAGGTAAAGAGAAATAGTGCTGGGTGCTTTGTTCTCCCCTTAGTCATGCCAAACAGTAGTTGCTAAAAGGGCACAAAAGATGTATAAAAACAGGTTCCCCCAGGAACTCTAAAGAGTTCCGTATCTTATTCCAAAATTGAATCCTTTTGTCCCACTATGTTTATGGCTTCTATTGCAAGGAAGGGATTTTGGTAGTGAGTAAGGGCTCGGGGGGTTTTGTTGGGTTTTGGTTTGGGTTTTTGTATCAAGAACAGCATCAGAATAGTATTATCAAGGCTTTACTCAAAAGAAGAATATTCCAGACAAAGGTTGCATTTGTAACCTTAACTCTTATAATTTTGAGGCTATTTTATGCACAAATTCCATAGGTTTCTTGGGGGCAATACACCACAATGCACCTTCTAAGAGAGTAGGAACTTTATCATGTACATACAGGAGACCAAAATATACTGAAGATATAAAGCCTGCAAACTAGGATTTTCCATACTGCACGTTGAAAAGCAATAGCGTTCATTTAGCTGATTTTATTTTTTCAACAGTAGCTTCCCAAGGGACTTTCATGGCTGAGAAAGAAAGGGGAAGTTAATTTGTGATTTTCTTTTAATTAATAAGGGGGAAAATTACCCCATTACAAGCAACTGCAACACTGAGCCACCATGCATCAAGGCTGAAGCTTCTAACCATTACCTCAACAACTGCAGTAGTAGACTCCTACTTGCTGTTAACATCAGCTAGACCTCAGGAAGAAGTGCTGACTGTGGAATAACTGTGCAACCCAGTCACACACTCGCTTTCTCTTACTCTTCTCCCCCGTTCCCTTCTTCACCCAGGTAAGTAAAGAAGGGATGGGTGTCACTGGAACCATGGGCCAACCCCAAAATATCCAACATGTGAAGAGACCTGACTCAGCACTCCCACTCTCCATCACAACAGCTGCCCAGGAGGTTTGCAAGCAAGGAAAGGAAAATCGCAATTTCAGAAAAGTGTATCTTTGAACAACAGGCAAACTAAAAGGTTCATCTTAGTCTCAGGGCTTTCTCCTTGCCAAATTTCAAAAGCCAGCAGTAGGCAACAGAGGTGATGGTCTTCTCAAAGGTCTGTGTTAATTTTATATAAAAGAAAGCATTCAGCAAGCTAACCAAAATACAGAGGTCACGAGCAACTTCTTCTAAAATATGAAGGAACAAATTGTTCTTGCAGCTCTACATAGCATCTGGCAAAAGACATCAGCATTTTTTAATCTTTTTTTTTTTTTTTTTCAACGTGGCAATAGATTTTAACTGCACCTTTAGGTCAATACTGAATACTATGGAATAATTCCTTGAAGGAAACTAACTCCTTACATGGAAATCTATTTGCATGTATAAACTGCAAGTAGCAACTTGTGCCCTGAATTTCACAACTTAAGTACAGATCATTTTTATAAAGCACTGCAGGAGTTCCAAGTTGGATGGCTCAGATTTCTGAATTAAAACACAAAGTAAGATTCTAAGGAACTACAGTTACTTGCACAAATCTGTGTTTTGTTATTCTATGTAATAAGATAATGTAGATAGAATTCGTTACGCTTTTCCAAAAGATTTCATATTAAAATACTAATCTTTAAGAAATTGATTTAGGAAATCATTGATAGACTCACTTGATAGAAATCCCATAAATCCCTCTCCTGTCAACTACCACCAGCAACCAGAATAGATAGATATACACAAAGAGAGGACTGAATGCACCAACTTTATAGGTTCACAATGAACAATAAGCTGGATATACACTCACTGACTACTTTTTAGAAATTTTGTTTTGGAAATAATGTATCATTTAGTTGTGTTCTCATTTTAAGAGAATTAAATTGAGTTTCTAAGAAGAAAAAAAAAAATAGTAATTTTCAGTACTCTAGAGTCTTCACAAGGACTGTCTATAGCTGTGTGCTATTCTATGAACCATTCAGACAATCATGAACAAAAAGACATGCTTTTGTACCAATCACACACGGTGGGATTACATGTGAACTGCCCCTCCATGTGTTAATTGAAGACAAAGTTTGCTTTGAGCTCATTATCACTCTTACAGATGGATGGGCAAGTTTAAAAAGTTTCGTGTATTTCTCAGTTTCCAAATTCAGGTAGTTTGTTTTAAAAGTACAGCTGCATACCAGGAAAAAAGCCCAGGTTTCATTAAGTGTCATAACTACTTTCAGTGCAAAAGAACAAAATAGTGTATGTGCAAAGAAAGGGATAGGGAGAAAGAAAACAAAAAAAAAAAAATCACACCTTTGGCTACTTCACAACAGTTTTGTAACATTTGCTACAGGCTTTAATAAAGAAAAGAAACAGCAAACAAGTTTTCCTCCTAAATATATTAATCAGGGCATCTTGAAAAAAATACAAGCAGCCCTCAGTGATAACAAGACAGATCGTTTCACCAATTCTCACTAGGGGTTTGATATTCTAGAGCCACTGACATGAAGGGAAGCATGATTACGTCTCAATTGAGACTAAATAGAGTATTTCAGGAAGCAAGTAGAACTACCTTGTTTTACTATATTTGTAGAGAACAGAACACACTGGCTTTCTGAAACATAATTAAAAGCTGCTTTGAGATTGTAGCACCAAACTTGAACATGTTTTCAGTCACCACATTATTTCAGGAATTCACTGTTGCAAGGATTTGAGCGAAAAGATGAGAAATAGGAAGGAGGAGGGGATCTATAGGAATGTTTGTACTTTGTTTCTGCTTAATCCTGCCAAAAAGAGTTCCAGATTGTTATGTCACCAATATTATAATTTACATTACCAAATAATACCCAGATTACTAGGAAATGAGCCCAATTTAAAGTAATAACTATCAAATTTCAAAGTTTGGCAGTAAAATATAATGCAAAATAGCATGAGCAAGCAAATCTGTTTCTTTTTTTGTTGTTGTTGTTGTTATTAAAAAACAAGAAACTGCCAAACCAAAGCCAGTTATCCTGCTGGTCTAATCCAGTGGGAACAAAGTTTGTTATAAATTAAGCCAGAAATCTTCCTGCTAAAAAGAGGCTCTGGTACATGAAGCAGAACAGTGACAAAAGCAAGCTGTTCAACTGCATGAAGATAACATGCAAGAGATTACCCTAGATTTGGTAAATCCTGGAAAATGCCAAGTGTTCAGAATTCCTTTCAATTTTAACATCACCACCACCCAACAACTAGCAGGATGCATTCAGCATCACACAGAACCTGCACTTGCTTTTACCTGGGGGCTTTTAGAAAAGTACAGCAACTGCAAAGTATAAAAAAAATGACGATTTCATTCTCAAATAGTCTCCTTAAGGAGCAGGTGGCATTCTCTAACACCAGATAACCAACTAAATAATTTAGTAAGGCTCTGTGTCCCTTTTGGCTTGAGTTCTAATTGTAATATAGTCAGAGATGTGGAAACAACTATTTCACAAATAGCAGAACAGAAGAGCTATCGTTTTATAGTATCGTATTCTTCATCCTTTTTTTTTTCCAATTGAATCAAAAAGCTGCAAGTTACTCTCAAAACCAGCAACAAATGTATCTTACCACCTGTAAAACAAGGTGTTTTTTCAGCTATATGGTTTGTTTACTCTGAAACGAAGTATGTAACTTTTTACTGGAAATTTCAATGTAATATGTGTTTGTCCTTGTTCACAGTGAAACTGATAGAAAATAACATGTGATCTGCAGTGACTACACACACAGCATCTACTTAGGATTTTAATCAAACGTTGTGCACACAACTTCCTCCTAGCACTGCAAAAAGATTTTGAAAAACAAACAGTAAAAATCCTATGTATCAGTTTGTGATATCCAAAAACCCTACTGAAGTAAAAAAGCTGTGAATAATAATTTTTATAAATTCAAACATGAAGTAAAAACAGCACCCTCTTGACTTGACTCTCTTTGGTGCTTTCAGAGAATGCAGCTCCACAATACATGATCACCAGCAGAGAAGCCAGTTTTTAAACAGTTTTCTATTCCCATCCTGAAAGTGCAGTTCAGCACCTTCTCAGGGCTGCTGATACAGCTGTTCACCAGCTGTGCTATGAATCACCAAAATGATCACTTAAAAACAGATACTTTTAACCCAGATCATTTCAGTGACCCAGTTTTACAGAGCAGCCTCATAAACAGCACAGGCACAAGTGAAAATGCCAAAAGGTTCTTACATCCTTGGTAAAGCTCTTACAAACAGGCACCTCCCCTTTTCCCAAAAGAAAACACAGGCTGCAATTACACCCTCAAAATGCAAGAAACCCACATGCACAGAAAACATACTGAAGTCTCCTATCTTAAAGTATCTTTAAGATACCTCAAATTGGTATTCTTGATTCCTCAGACACCCTGGAATGAATGTATGCCATCTAGTGCACCATTCACAAGCAAGCAAATAGAGATAACTTACCAAACGTCTAGCAAATTCTTTATTTTCTGAAAGAAATCCATATCCTGGGTGTACCTTGAAAAGAAAAAAAAAATTCAAGCTGACTGAGTTCTGAAGCCAGGCAGCAAATTTGCTAGCACCTTCTCAGATACTTGGGGAGGTGAAGTAGACCACTATCCATTTAAATCAGTTGAATACCTTACGTAACTGTCTTAACACACTGATTTATTTGTTTCAAGTCACACTGTAAAGACTGACTGGTTGAACCACCATTTCTGAAACACCATTCCTTATTTCACTAGGAAGAAAGGTGCTATTTGCAGAGCAATGGACACACTCCCTTTTGTGTTTTGCCTTCTGCTCTCTTTAACTCCATTCTGCCACACTTTCATTGCAGACTTCCACATACATGCTCATCCACACTCTCCTTAGTAACCACTATAAAGTACACCTCATCCCAAAATATTTCTAGCGGTGATCTCAACAGTCATAAGCCTCCTACCTCTAGCGACCCTTGCTGGAGAACATAGTTTACTGTCTCATTAGTTTAAGTTATGCATCTTTATATGCCTAGTTTGTTATTCACACCCCAAGACACACCTAACATAATTTACCTGAGAGGAATGTGAGAGAGTTTTCATTTTACATTCACTATTGACATAAGGTTCTTGATTCAATATACTCTGATAGACAAAGTATAAGCCATTTTACTTCCCTCTTTTTAAAACAACTGGGTTCCATATGCAGCTACTCAGAGGGAAGGAAATAGTCTTATCTTTCGAGGAAGTTTTTGGCCCCTGAAAGCACTACACCAACACATTATCTTGGATATCAAAACATCATCTTTGAATGAAATGACAACACTGATCCAAACTGTTCCAGGATAGTGTTGCTCATATATACTCAAATTATATTTTAATAAATGCTCTGTGTACAGTAGCTCTCAATAATACATTTATTTCACTGACAGAACAAAGAATATCAGGCATGTGAACATGACTACACATTAGTTTTTCCAACCGATTCCTGTTAAGCTCTGAATCTCTGGTCAGTTTGGAGGGAGAAAAGCAGAATAGTCCACATTTACACATATAAGCGAACGCACATTTTGTAAACATTCTGAAACAAAATAATTATGGGATGCACCATTTACCTTGCCTTCCTACAAATAACATTTACATAATTTAGAAAGCAATTCAAACTAAGTTTAAGCAAAAGCCTTTTTGGACACACTTTGTAAAATGTTCAAAAAAGCTATTATGGCATATAAAGGGTTAGTGCTCAAAACTAATTGGGATCTTTTTTTTTTTCCCCTAGCAAATTTGGAAATGAACTGAAGCTGCTCCCTGGTGTGAAAGCTGAATCCAGCAGCCACCTGCAGGATCAGCGACCAGTGCTGCCAGATGCTACAAAGCCTTTGATTTCCAGTAGCGATTTCAGACACATTTAACTCATGTGACATGAACTAACTGGAATAGCATATTCAATCACTTCCCCCCCCACACCTTTTAACAAAATACAAACTCTGGCTTTTCTGCTTTCTATATATGAAACAGCTGCAGCAGATAGACTCATTCAGACTCACAGCTTGGGCCCTGGTTTTCTTAATGACTTCCATGATGGCATCCATGTTGAGGTAGCTTTTGCTGGTGGGAGCTGGGCCAACACAGACAGCTTCGTCCGCCATTTTCACGTGAACCTGAAGAGGCAATATTCTGCATTAACAGATGCTCCCAGCAAAAATAATTACCATCACCCTGAAATATGCACACAAATCTGATTGTTTCAAAGATAATTTACATACCGTAACCACTCTAAAACACACACTGAAATTACCAGCACTGACATGCAAGAACTCACACAATAACATGAAACCTCATTTCGTTCAACTCCCAGCTTAAGTCACTGTCAAAACGTTTTATTATTCCAAGATATTATTCTGAATTCGCTTAAATAAAATCATGACAAATATAATTCCAGCTTCCTATACTGATCATCTATATGTAAATTCAGACTAAAAGCTACTTTGTTACATGTAACCAGGGTAGTCTAATATCTTAATACTTAATAACAAACATTCATGACCAGTTCTAAGCAGGCTCCCCAGGAAGTTGGGGATAATTAGAGGGAATTGAATGAAGGGATGCAGTGAGTGTCCCTGCACAGCATCAGGTCAGCACCATGCACAAATTAAAGCCTATGACTAAAGAGTTCAATATCACTACACGTGAACCAGAAAATCTTGAGAATTATTTAAGCAGGCTCATGTTTGATTCCTAATCCATTGTATCCTCATTTATATGCATTTGCCAAACATTTTTCAGTCAAATCGGAACTATACAAAAGGGACAAACATTTCCAGCATTTTACCAGGCATAATGAAATAGCTGGGCTTGAAGTTAGAAGTCTCCTTACAACTCATATGCATGCTTACCTTGAAGAAAAAGTTACAAAAGTTTAACTAGATTGCCCTTCAATGTTTTCAGAGTTCAGAAGACTTTTCCTTTCAGTTACACACAGACTCAGGAAATAAAACTATCCCTTTTTTCTCCTTCTGCTCTCCTTTTCTAAGCTCCCTTTCAGTATGTATTTAAGAAAGCATACCATTGCTTAAAATATTTAAGATTATACTATGTGCCTTGTGTATACTGACAGGTTGACATTTTCAATGCTTATCAATTAATATTTTTTAAGTTATTTTAATGAAATATTTGATATAGTCTTCACCATTCAAAACTGAGAATACAATGTTTTAAAGGGTTTTCTTTTAGAAAATTAGCATTTACATGTATGAAATGTAAATCACTTTAAAGTCTATGAACACTAAATTTTGTTCTTAGTAAAAAGTAGCACGATGGCTGTCAAGCACGACAGACTAAGGTTAGAAGTAATGTAGAGTGTATATACTACTGGAAACAGAAGAAATAAGGCCTGGAAAAGAAAAATCATCTATAAACAGTGACAAGCAGTAGTCAAACAATATTTTGAATAATACAATGAGAAGTAAATATTCAGGTTAAGTATAACAGACACACATAACAAGCACAGAAGTCATTTATTAAGCATTTTAATTTTTTTCTTCATTTTACTACTAACATTTTTCTGAAATTTGCAGAAGTTAATCCTACCACTATGAAGAAATATTAACTTGCCACCTAATTCCAAGTATTTCTGAGGGACAGCTTCTGAATTTGCTGTATACTCAAGTATATGAGAGTCCACATAACCTCCTAAAATTGCCACACATTTCACATTTGAATTATTGCTTCTGTGAAGTCACAGGGGTTTTATTTTATCACTGCAGCATTAGCCTCACATTAAAAACAAAGCTAAACCAAAACACCCTAAGAACTACCACAGACAATCATGCAGCAGGATTTTAATTCTTTTTAGTAAGTACACTTTAGCAACTTAAGTCAGTAATCTATTTTGATCAAATGCTATCAAGATTAGCTCGTCTGCCGCCCCTCCTGCAGAACAAAGTACAAGAAATAGCATAGTAGTTGGATATCTTTATTTGCATGATCAACGTATACGTTTAAAGTTGTTTTGAATTCCAACAGGGTTTACACATCTAAACAAAATTATTCAAGATGAAGCATAGTTAAGCATGTATGTTTTACAAAACCAAAAGTTTCCTTATAGAAAAGGGCTAACAATATAGCCAGCTATCCTTAGATATCAAGAGAAAAACCCCACACCCTCACAACTTCTCACATGGAGACACCAACAGTCCTACTGGTACCAGAAGCAGCCATAGAAGATACTGCAAAACCACCGATTTTATACGTACCAACAGCCTTGGGCACTATTCCCCCACCATTTTCTCCTCCCTTCTGAAATGTTTTGTTGTTACTCCAACACTGTGGAGTTTGCCTCCTCCTTTCCCACATTCCCCAGCAATGTGGAAAATTAATTTCTCCTTGTTTACCTTCACTGCAAGTTGTCAATGCCTCCTCTAGATCAGCCTTACATATATCCTAATATACCACATGTGGTTTTAACATGGATGTGATACAGCTGTTTTGTTACTGATAAACTGCCACAGAGCACCAAGCAAATCTCTCATGGACAAGAGAGAGTTCTCCATTCCTTCCCACAAGTTCAAAACCTCCAGATTTTCAGGTTTCAGTGACAGCTCTTCAATCTATAAATCCTTCTCATATCTACCTTTTTATAAACAGGATCAAACCGGTCCACATTTAATCTGAAAATATAGATCTGCTGATTCTTAGTAATTAATGATGACAATACCTCTCTCTAAGTATTTATTTCACAATGCACTGTAGTTCATAAAGAATACTCCAAACATCATAACACAAACACACTACAGAATTTACAGCACAGTGTAGAGAAGCATAATTACACTAACCATAATTACTAGTAAACACAATAACAAAAGCCATCACTTGAATGTACATGACAGCTAAAACTTTCAGCTTACTATCAAGTGGCACATAATTGACACAATCATTCACTAAACCACTTCTTCTGCGGAAGCTGATTTACAGTGCAATATTTCTAGATAGTCCAAAGAATTCAGCACCTTGCCTTCCTCAAGCACTGCAAGTTTCTATTTTCAAATTCAAGGGGTGCTTAAGTGCTTTACTTAAAACACACAATCCTAGGTATTCAAAACTTGTCTCTAACTTACAGCTAAAACTTCAAAAGTGCAATTTCTCCCTTTTCTGTTTTAGCTTTCAAAAACATGTCAACAAAACAAAGAAGTCAGTCCTAGGAAGTTCTTGAAGAAATGCAATTCCTTCATAAATACTAGAATTAACCCTGCAATCTCAAGCATGAATGGATAACAACAAAGGCTGGAAGAGTAGATAAACCTTAAAGCACTTAATGGTTTATACTGCAAGTTTTACCTCAAAAGATAGATTTCAAGCAGCTACAAGGACCTGTTATGTTACAGAACACAAACAACTAGAAATCATTAAAAGGCATATCTTATTTGTGTAAAAGCAGATTAATTTCTGTAGAAGTGGTATATTTGAAGTAGTATATTTCATAAGGACTAATTATATTGCAACAACAACAGAAATGAGAGATTCATCAAAAATCTATTGAATCATCATCTTACAGAACCTCTACCTAACTCATAAACTATAGACAAAATTTAGTCATCCAAATCCCTGTATAGATCTATTACACATTTGGAAATCTAAAACCGAATCAGCCAAACACCCAACCAGCCCATGACAGCTCCCTCATCTCTGCAACTACAAGAAGTAAGCTACTAATAATCATCTGGATTTAACAAGGAGTTGTAGCAGAAAAACATTAGAATGAATACTCTTACATAGTGTGACTACTTATGGATTAAGGTACAAAGACAACTGGACGCAATCCGAAGCGCAACAATGATTTTACTGCACACTTCTTCATGATCACATACAGATTGAAGTCCAACAAGCTTATTACTTCAGAAGCAAACTGAAATGGCCACCTGTTTCCTTCCAAAGCTAGTTGAGACTCAGGAGCCACCCTCATGGCAAGGCACCTAAATCAGTAAATCCTGCCAGATCTTTACACGGGAACAGCTTTGTGTCTCTTCGCCATGTTTCCAGCAAATAGGCACGTAAAGAGAGGAGTCCATCAGGGCTGATTAGCCAGCCATTCTGGGCCTGGACTGGTTCCAAGCACCGCTCCAAGCTGCAGCAGCTCTCGGGGTGCAGAGTGTGATAAGAGGTTAGAACAGTAGCAGCAATTGGTTTTGAAGACCCTTCTACATTATGTTTCAGTATTTCATGAGGATTTGTAAATCAAGTTTGGTGCCAGGGCTTGGCATCGCATCCCAGAAGAGAAATATGCCCATAACCCAAAATTTTGGATATAAGCACCACAAAAATACTCAATATCCGCTTTGTGGGAGATAACCCAATTTAGGACAACTGTGCTGAATCAAAGCTAATAAGTACCCAGATTACCTAGATCGTGCTAGCTCTCCCTTACCCTAGAGGGTAGCACATGTACTCATTTGACAGCAGCATGCTCTCTTGCCCGGCCAAGGTTTAAACTTACTGAATTATCCCCTTAATCGGGTCTGTATCTCAAACAGCAATCATTTTGAGAGACCAGAATTAATAGCTTACTACCTAAAATATAGATAGCTCTCCTAGAGATGTTTTGTTTAACACAGCAGAACCAAGGTAACCTTCTCCAGGAGTCATTCAGTTGCTGCAGATTGCTTTTGGAAATCTGTTATAAACAAGTCACACTTACATGTGCATGACCTCATTTAAACACAGAAAAGTTTTCTTGGTATGGAAATAGAATGCATGAAAAATTATTTTAAGGGAAAGAACTAAAAGATTTATTTTCAGTGCATGTGCAATCTATAAAACAAATGACAACACTGATAATTTACAGATCCTAGCATTATTCAGCAACTTCAGAGTTTACTACCTTCTTATGGATCTGATCTATGACAAAAGTGTTTTTCTCCCCGATTTGCTTTACAGCGATTCTCATTATCTAATTCCAAGAAGTAAAGGCTGACTTTGTCATGAAAGCCAACAGAAGTGAAAAAAATCCAACCACCACACATCTACATGTGCCTTGCTTCCACAGATGATTTTATATATTTCAGCAGTTTCTGATGTTTACCATGTGACAGATGCCATTTACTTCAGTGTAAATGCCTAATTAACACATACACACACGCGCTCACTCCCCCCACTCCTCCACCTCTGAGGAGGTAAATGTCTGGGATTCCCCAGCGTCCCAGTTTTTCAGAGCAAGTCACCCTGTGCATCCCCAGGTCTCAACACAAGTTGATATCCATACAGAAGAGACAGTTACACTGAGTTGCAACATGCATTTTTTCGCTCCAATTCTTCTATACTGTTTCAGAATTTATAGGTAGGAAAATTATGATATCTGCATAAACAGTATTAATCACACCTAAGAAGAGAATCCACTTTCAGAATCTATAGGCAGGAAAACTGTTATAGCTGCATATACAGCATTACTCACACCTAAGAAGAGAATCAGTGAAGAGAACACTTCAGTTTGGAACACTAGATAAGATCTCAAGCATTGTTTAGACAAAGAAATCTAATCAAACAAGTCATTCTCCTTTTATAGCTCAAATCAATATTACACTTTGGAACAACATCCGTTGGTGTAAGTGGATTCACTTAATTGGCCCAAACCGCATAATACCGCTCAGCAAGACAAATCACAATTAGCTCAACCCATAAAATAGGGCTAATGAGTAAATCCTTTGTAAGGTAGCTTAAAAAAAACCCAACCACCTCAAATCTTGCCAGCATCACTGCCAAAAGAGACAGACAAAACAGAACAAAAAGCTTGTGGCATTGAACAGTCTTGAATTAAAAAGAAAACAAATGGATGCAAAAAAGGTTCAAATTTGCTGCTTTGCCAAAATGAAATTTTTCATCTGCCCTAAGTGTCTTACGCTAAAATACACACACCAATAATACAATAAATCTGTGCACATAGTATGCAGTATTCAGACAGCTGTTAATGTGCTATCTGAAAAGAAATACTGCCACACAATTACAAACATTTAACCCTAAAATGAAATAATGGAAACATTTCTAAACCACATGAAAAGCAGAACTGTGAAAGTCATAAATAGTATCACTATGCCATGTTTCTCACATTTACTTTCACTCACCTTTTCAAAAACTTAAATAACATTTTATGCAAATAAAAAAGTCAACCTACAAGAGTCAGCATAAGGAGATTTCTCTACAAGCCTATTTTAAAACTTACCTTTTTTTAATTTGATGTCCCACAAACAGTTATGTGAGAACTAAGGTAAAACAATTCTTCAGTGGCCTTCAAACATTTGGTGTGATGAAGGATGTTTATTTACAGTCCCCTCCAAGTCTACGATGTCCCTCAAAACAGCCTATTAGCATCCACAAGATTAGATCACAGATTAGCAGGGAAGCCGAGGGGGAAAAAAAAAATAAAATATATATATATATAAACAGCCTTTCCTCTACTCCCTCATCCTTCCCTTTGGTTTGCCAATCAGTCGAAATTTGAAGACAGCAATAGTCCCATTAACTAGTGGCCTCAAAAATCCACAGATTTCAAATAAAATTAAAATGGAAGGATCCAAGTTGAACTGAATAATCTTTATGAGAAACACCAACCAGGCAAGAAAGACTACATTTCTAGCCATGACTAAGAGAATGCACTTTTCAACACTTTTAAGATTTTCATCTGTTCACATTCTCTTACAAATGTAAATCTTTATAACCTTAAAAATATAAAAAGTAATCTCAAAATTCTGTTTCTCGTGAATAAGGCTCCGGAACTTCGTTGGGTGCTAAAAAGACAACAAATTTTACTTGCCAAAAGAGTACAGCAGAACAGGAAAGGACTCTTCATTGTATCTAGAGGCCTGATCGCTCACACTGTGAACAGCAGGCCATGCTAAGGCTGCCATGCAGCAATACTCCAAGTTCTGTTTACTGGAACAAGCAAGGAAATGCCTCCGGAGTCCTGAAGACCTCAGAGATAAGAACCTAGAAAGTCTTCCAGGATGGTTTTGGCTCCCCAAACCTTCTCCTATCTACTTACTTCTTTGGCAGGTACATTCCCAGTGAAGCACCTTCTAGAATACCAAGGGGAAAGAAGCTTTCTCCACCAGAACTTTATTATAAGCACTTACTATGTTTTATTCTCCAAAAGAGTAAAGATCAGAAACTAGTAACTTAGTGCCGGACACAATCAAGACCACAGATTTAGCTAAACTTCAGTTCAAGAGTAGCTGAATGTTTGGCAGACCATAAAATTAGGGTGATTGGAACAAGGTGGTGGGTTTTTTTGGCCAGACATTGAAACCTGTAAGTGTGATGCTTAGCTCTATAGCATGTTTTTGGACCTTTTCTAGCAAAGCCTGCCTCTACAGGCTTCTATGCAGAACAATTCAATCATTCTTAAACCAAGACTTCTTTAGCTTATCAAGTCTATCTGCAGATAATGAATCAGTATACATTTTAAAATTGCTTAATTTCTTTTGAAGTTCAAGCAGCTTTCCTTTTTGAGAGAAAAACCTGCTTAAAGCTGTGGAAGACAAAAAAAAAGCACTAGTCTTCACAATTAATAGCCAGTTAGAGTATTTTGTTTGCTACTGAAAACTTAGCAGAATGAAATGGTTGGTTTATATCACAACCTTCCATACATCTTAGTCAACGCCAACCAGGATCAATCTTTCTTTAGCAGAATAACTGAAAAAGTGGAAGTGGAAAAAGGTAGATCAATAGTCATCTTGTTTACTAATCTACACAGGATTAATAGAGGTAGAAGAACCAGGAGGAAAAATGAGGGATATTGTGGTTTTTCCCTCCCAATTCCTCTACCTCTGTTAGTTCTTCAATTCCCTCCCACTGCATCAATAGCAAAACACTTCCCTCAGTCTTCAGGGAAAAGCATTCTCCTTGTTTCCTTCCACTCACAGCTCCCTTTGATAGAGTAGGGCAGCTACCAAGTTTCTTCATCCAAGCGAAGATTCGAGGCAGCACAGCCACTCAAAACCGCCTTTGCTGATTTAGAGGGTGCTGTGGAGAAAAAGTCTGCAAGCTAGCAACTGCGCTTAGGCCTCTGGAAGCTATTTTTACTTTGGAGTGCATTATCTAGAGCAAGACTCCAGGAGAAATGAGAGAATGTTACTTCAGAGCATACACCAACAACTTGAGAAGGTACTTAATAACTGTTTACCAAAGCAAGAGTCTCCATCTGTTGCAAGAGTTGAGCAATTCATCGTATTTAGATCAGTTCTCTACACTCTGTGTGGATGTCCAGAGTTGAATCTCTGCAGTGTAGGTGATTCTGAGCTTTAAATGTTTTAGAAAAAGAATTAGGGTTTTTGTGATGTTAACAAAATAGTAGTGCCCTACAGTGTTTTCAGTAGTCTCTCTGCATTTCAAACACATTTTCACCCACATGTCAGCCTGTACCTAATGGAATCTCAGCTTTCTAAGCACATTAACAAAGCAATAGGACAGATCTTTCTCATGCTGTTTCTTTTTCCTGCCTCTCCCAAAACCAAGCTCACCATGGAATGCATTTGATGCATCTCTTTGTTTTGTTTTCTAAATGGGCAAGATGTGGGAAACCAGTAGTTAGGCAGGTCTATAAAAAACAGTACCACGTGGTAGCAAGGGTAGCCAACAATAATACTTTCCACAGTAGACGTTTAGCTCTTAGTTGATACAGGAGATTCTAAAAAAAAGTAGCTTTAACTCAGACATAGCACAAAGCACCACACAACACGCATTGGTAGCACGCTCCTGTCTAGCATTTTCAGCTTAATTCAGAGTTCCTCTTCCCGATGAACACAGTACACAACCATTATGATGAGGTTCCCATCGAATCTTTGAATGTGCCTGCCTACAGACAGATGACATGGACAAAAGAAGAAATTGCTTCCAGCATCTCAAGATGGCAGTAAAATCAGGGATGCCTGAAACCAGCTCCAGGGTTGAGAGAGAACAGCCCACAACAACAGCAAGGTGGATTCACAGCTACCTGACATTTCGACTATGCAACAGTATTTAACACAAAGGTGAGAGGGAAAGTATGGACATCAGCTCAAGGCAACACATTCTGGAGCAGCAGCTGGGGGGGTAACATGAAAAAAAAAAAAAAAAATCAGAAGTGTAAGATATAGACCCTACAGTAAATTATGTTCTTCTCAATGTGGACAAACTTCTGGTCCAAAATGAGCCGTATATTGAGACATAAAAGAAGTTTCACAACAAGCCTCGTTTTATGCAAATACAAGTTGCCACTCAAAGGATGGTCCCAGCTCTAACTTTGCTCCACATTCAGCTCTAGCAACTACAAGGCTGCTGAGACAGATCAATGAACTGCAGAGACCCACTGGAAAAGTAATCTAAGGGGAGGGGAAATTAACCTTCTGTCAAATCAGCAAGTTAAATATCTCCCAGCCACAGGATCACTGGATCCAATACAGTGGATGAATAAGAAGCGACAGGAGAGCACAAACAGTCCTTTCAGAAGTATGTTAGACTCAGAGAAATTTAGACATAATATGAAACCAGATCTAAAACGTCGAAGAACTCATAAAAGAAAATTCTCAAAAAACACATGTTGTGGATGAATGCAGAATACCTAAAGGATGAGAAACTTTCAGTGAAGTTTTCTAAAACACAGAAAATTTTCTTTACGTCTATGCTATATATTCTAGAAAAATCTATATGTATATGTGTACATACACACACATCCCTTACTTATGAGTACCCAGTGAGTGAGGTTTTTCCGCTAAAGCAGTATCTACAATAAACCACAAAAATCCAGTCATGAAACCTCAAAATTATCATCATGCACAGCATAGGATTATGCTTTAAGAGGGATGGAATCTTTAATACTTACAAGTGCCTTATTAAATATTCACTTTATTACATAATACCCAGAAAAGCAGAACATTTTTCCTTCATAATTCTACCAATGCGAATATTCAGATTTCTGTAAAATTATGCTTTGTTAGTTCTTCAATAAAATTGTTAGTTCTACAAGAAAATTATGTTTCTGACAATGTATTAAAATTAGTCATTACATTACAGGACAACTTTGAAGAAGATAGTCCTCTATATAAAACCCATCTTAAGTTTTCTACTCTCAAAAGTCTTATTTTGAGAGACAAGTCAGCTCTGAGATTCCAAGAGGCAGACATCAAGATGGAGAAAAAGCACCAAGTATGCTTGCTGTGGGAACTCGAAGAACACAGTAAGCCAGAAATCCTATGAAATCTACTTGTTAAGTAACTTTTCATAACAGAATTCTCTTTTTAAAAAAAACGATTTTGTATAACAAATCACTCCTGCCCATGCCAGAAGTGTAATCACCTCCACAACATCTCTTTGACAGCCACTTAGACCTGTTACAACAAAAGCAGTAAGGAAGCATAGAACGTTTGCTAAAAAACAGTCAGTCCACCACAGACTGCTAGTCCTTACATTTTAATAAAGGGTCCATGACAGAGCCTGTCAGTATTTGCAACCCTGCATTCCAAGAATATTTAAGCAGTTTTTGCCTAGTACTACATAAAAGTAATCACAGAATCCCCCAAAGTCAAGTACATAAAGAATTACATGGGAAAAAATGTATTACATACAGGAGGATCAAGCTAGATAACAGTCAGGGCCAAGGACCTGAAAAAAAATAAAAATAATTAAAAGCAGATCAGCAGAATAAGTTACAGGACAAAGAGTTCCAGAGCTGACTGCTAGACATGGCATAAGACTATTTTTGTGCAGAGAATCTTAAACTGGGCAGAAAAAAAGTATTTCTCAGTTTCATCTTACATTGCAATGCTTTCCAAAAGGTATTTATTGTCCATTAGACCACTCTACTAACCTCTGTTCCATACTTTGAGAATTTCTGTGTTTATATTCTACAATGCCAAACATATTACACATACATTAAGTGAAGAAGTGCATTATCTGGGGTTACACGGCACCATCCACACACTTGAAAATAGTTGTAAAGTGAAGCAGCTGGCTCACCAAAGCTGTAAGGACCAGGTGCAGTCTGACAAACAGGTAGGAACAGACAAGAAAACCTGTACTTTCTAAATATAATTTTCATACAGTTAATATCAGCATTGGACAATTCAATCACAGATGCTGACACAAGACTTCATATGATCTGGAAAAGAACCACATGACTCAAATATTTGCAACAAGCTTTTTTTTTTTTCTTAACAGCCCTCAGAGTTCTGCTATAGTTACATCTCAAATTGTAAAGATTTTGGTTTAGTATGACCCTAGGAAAATTCTCATTTTATTTTTTAGGTTACTAAGCATTTTCCCTGACAATATTTCCACCTCCCTACCAGCTGATTTCCTATGATAGACACTTTTTCATCTGAAGGTAACTCAAGGATAGCAGGCAGAATCTTAGTCTCTACTGTATGCCATCAATCTTATGGCAGTATTATTTCAGCACATCGAGCAGATTTAGTCTAACAACAGTGCATGTATCGAGAAAATGGGTCTTAATATATAAAAGAACATTCTTTGCCGGTGACCACTGAAGTTCTCCTCACCAAGAGCTTAAACATAGATCTTGTTCCTATAAAACCAAACTGTAATAAAGCACCAGGTTTTCTCCCACACCTACTTCGTGCTCTTCTATAACAAGCTATTACTTCTAGGATTCTCTTTTTGGAGGCAAGAATTTACAAAGTCAAATGCTCCTGACCTTCACCTATAAAGACTAAATAAAAAAATAGAAAATACAGGAACTACCTCTATCAGACTAGCTCAATTATAGTCTCATAAATACTTACGGCTTATATGCATAACTTCTAATTAATTTATGTATATTTGGATCTTAAATATAATGCACTTGGTCAACGTTAAATATATTTAGTGTGGTAAAAAGATATAATTACATTCTATAAAGGCAAAAGCTGCACAACACTGAAGGAAAGAAACAACCTATTTCTATAAGGTAAAAACTGTTTCCATTTTTAAGGAAGGTACAACTTTTACATTCCTTAAAATATAGATAATATTCACAGGTTTAATAAGTTAGCTCAATCTTATGTATAGTTTTGTAAGACGTTGGAGTAAACTGCTGTATAAATAAATTTGTTTTTTAAGAAAATAGAATTAAAAAATTCTTTCCAAGTTGCATGGAATCTACATAGCACAGCAACACACACGCTTGTGCAACGGCTCCTTCTAAATCCTCTTTCCTGCTGGCATTTAGGTTTGGTTCTTTTCCCCCCTCCAACCTGCTAAATAAAGTCATATTTCCTGCTGACAGCAAATGATTGGTTTACCTATAACTCCAGGGGGTTTAACTATCCATCCTTTAAGAAGCTTTGACAGTTTAACCTGCTGAGCTCACAGCACCCAAGGGAGGGTCTTACTTGCAGTTTTACTTCTGCTGCTGCTGACCACTAATACTGACTCCATAGATAATGGATTTCAATAACAACCTCCTACAGGTTAACACTTCGGGTACTGGCCATGATACTGCTTTAATTAAGTTAATACATGAAGGTCACAGTTTGGTAGAAAGTTTTATTAAATTTGGCGGTGCTTACAATAGCAGGAAAAGTGCACACGCTCACCTGCCCAGTAGCTCGGGGATAAGTTTGCCTACAGATATCATTCATTTGGTTTATGGGTTTATGCAACTTTTAAGTGAGTTCAGTTTCGGAGTTCCATTTCCTCTAAACATGGATTTCTCCAGCATAACTGATAATTTAATGACGGATATGAAATGGATGCATCTAATCATGCTGGGCACAGAATGTGTCTACCTAGCATATAAATAGTCCATACATTACACTTAAGGGGTGTTGGGTTTGGTTTGGGGTTTTTTTTTTTGCAAGGTTAGGAGCATCCTGATGCGTGAAAAAGATTAGCATTTTCTTATTTTCTTGACGCTAAGCTATTAACATTAAAAACAAAATTTCTGTTTTAGCAAGTTATTAATTATGCAAGAGTTTAAAGATGTTAAACATCTGTTTGAAAGCAGGAAATAATTCATATTTGCTGAAAGGAAATATTCAAACAGCCTGTAGAGGCACAATGTTTAAATGCATTTTTCAGACTATGCATTCACTTATTATTCACTACTCATTATTATTCACTATTCTTTTTCAACACAGCACTTAAAAGCACATATTCACTTCAAAAATAGAAGGGGGAAAGGGTTCTTTGTTAAAATCTTCTATTTGTTGGATTTTATTCTGTTTTTTTGTTAAAGTACACAATCTGACAGACACTTTACAGAGTAATAATGAAGCAGCATGGGAGCCATTTAATATATTTCTTGATTAACTCATTGCCTGTCCAGTTCTTATACAGACATGTTCTCACATGTCATAATCGTCATAACTCCCATCATCCCTACAGTTAACACACAAGCTCCTTGATTAGTGCACAACTCCCAGACGAGCCATTGCTAATGCTAAATAATTCCCTTCAGCCTCCTGCGACTATACCGCAGGCTCTCCAATTAAAGATAATGTCTCTGATGAGCCATATTAATACGGACAAATTCCTGCCAGGGATTCTAGCCCACTCACTTTCACCAAAGCAACAACCAAAATAAAAAGAGGAAAGCTGTATACATCAAAATTATCCAAAATAACAGTTCTGCCATGAGGCTTTAATTATAAAACTTCGCTATCACAGGTATGCTCTTCTTAGAGGCATCTGGGAGACTGGCACATTAATACAAGTTTGCTGATAAATGACAATGAGTAAATTACCATTTTAATAATTGAAAAGCAAGCATGTAAAACAGATAGCTTTTCAATCAGTTAATTACAATTAGCAATATCTAATCACATGTGATAAAATTAACTACAGAAACCGTCAGATCACTTACTGTTGGTATAGCAATTATGTTCAGCTGGTCTTGTGCATCAAGCACCATCTAAAACATTGGTACAGCTGCAGATATCTAAATAAAAGGGGTTTTTTTTCAGGTTATAAACATATTTCAGTAATAACCCTTGCAAATAATTTTCAAAACTTGCACCAAGAAGCTACCATACTTGTTAAAAGCCTCCTGCAGCATCACAGATCATATTGGAAAGTCTGCATATTTTAAGATATTTACATAGGTACCAAGCAACACAAAAAATTTTAAGAATATAAAGGAGCCAGTCATGGATCAAATATATAGAAGCCAAATTATGGTAATTTCCCCCCTTTAAAATAGGAAGAGTCACTAGAAAGCTCAACCTTTTCAGCATACGCTGAGACTCGTTAACATCATTTAAGTTCACTTGAAACTTGAAAATTACTGCCATTACTTGGAAATTCACTAGTCAGATTTTACAAAAATCATGAGGAGTTCCCAATCCTTACAGCAGAGGGTCTGATGTCCTTAACTCTAGTGCTGACCCTCTCCCTGGAAGAGATATCAACAAAGGACATGTAAATAGACTCTCGCAGAAGTATCCTTTAGTAGTATGAAATATTGCTTGCAACGGCACAAATTGTAAGATATTCAAATAACCCCCATGAAATTTTGATAAGCTCTTCCCCAAGGTCCTTGCACCTTCATCCTTACACTAATGCACTTCATCTTCATTTACCTGATCATTAGCTTCCAGTTTGTTCAGCTGGAAACCAACACACACTAATTACTTTGACATCACAAAGTCCTATCTGTTTTCACCACCTCCCCAGACAGCGGGGAGAAATTATCAAGGGTAGGCATGATAATATCCTGATAAATGATGATTCACATCACCTCCCTGTCAATCACCCAGAAGTGCTCACGCAAGATACCACTCAATCTCATTACTGAATCCTAGGGCTAAGAGTACAATACACACCAGGAGCCAGATTTCAAACAGCAGGCCACCTGGGTAAGATGCAGCTCGCAGAGATTTTCATGAGTTTTGTTGGCTTTTTGTTTTAACACGGTAAATGTCAAATATTCATATATTTCACCATGTGTAGATAGGCTGGCAAAAAAGGACGTGCTGAAATCAAGGCAAATCATCTTGAGAGTTCAAGTGAGGAAAAAAAAATAAAACTCTAGGTTCTTTGAAGGGTAAGTTTCAACAATTTAAGAAGAAAATTAATAAACTCATCTAAAGTTTCAAAGTTCAATTTCATGATTTAAGCAGGTCCTTCCTGCTGGAACAACATAAATGCATTTAGAACTCTGAAAGAAGTAATGCTGACTTTGAAACTCATTGACATAGGCAAAGTTTGCTTCTTCCATGACAGAAAGCAGATATTCAGAAAAGTTCGATAAATAGCCAGTTAGGGGTGAGAAGGAGAAATCAGTCAAGAAGCAAAACAAAAACAAGAGCTGCTTTCTCAGAAAAGATCACTTCTTTCCATACTTCCAAACTAATATTATCTTTCCAGCGCTTCCACTCTGATTAGACACATAAATATTGCAACCTCCAATAGATAAATGCCCAAGACTTGCTACTTAGTGCAGAACCTAGGAGTTGTTCTTTATGCTAAGGAATGGGAACAACACATCCCACCATCTCCGAGGTATGCAACACACTCAGTTTTCTTGCCCAAGACAGATCATTCACCATCAGTAAACTTGCACAATGACACACCATACATTTAACAATATGATCAATCACAGATGGAACAGATGAAGGAGAAAAGTAGTCAAAACTGAAAGAATATGGGGGGGGAAGTGAGAGGGAATTCCACAAACACCTGTGGTTCTGCCAGTTACTGCCAGGAAGAAAAAAAAAAAAGGTCAAAACTAAAGACCAAAGATTGAGTACAGAGCACAACAGAAACAAACAAACAAACAAAAAAAAAAAAGAGCAGACAGCAAAAGAATAAAGTACAAAGATGCACATTCTACCGTTCCACTGTATTTTTTTCTAGCTGAAGACACTTCAAATACTCACTGCAAGCCAGAGCAGCAGAGCACTCTCTTGCAAGTATGTGTGACAGAGCTACAGGCACTTGGGTGCAGCATTCAGTGACCGCCTGCCCACACAACTGAGCCTGACTTTGGCAGGAACCCTCACATACACTTTCTTGCACCTCTGCTGCCCCAGACTGTTTTAGATACAATCACAGGCTCGCAATGAAACCCTTGTCCCATTTGAAAGTTCTCTCCTGCGGACAGGCAGCAACTTACGGCCTCCTGTTCAGATCATGTTAGCATTACATTTTTCAAGGAGAAACTCAGAGATGTTCTAAAATACATGCACATGCAAATATAACAGAAATTAAAAACTCCATAAAACTCATGACTGAAGTCATTTAGGTGTGGCTGCACTACATACCTAACTTAAACTTACATACCTAGCTTAAACTCTAGAAGGAACTTCTTTACAGTAAGGGTGACAGAGCACTGGAACAGGCTGCCCAGAGAGGTTGTGGATTCTCCTTCTCTGGAGACATTCAAGACCCGCCTGGACACCTTCCTGTGTGATGTCATTTAGGTTCCTGCTCTGGCAGGGGGATTGGACTTGATGATCCTTTGAGGTCCCTTCCAACCCCTAACATTCTGTGATATCTGACATAGGCTATTTGAAGTCTACCATTCAGAGCAGTTGTGGATCGCTAATGAAGTTCAAAAGACAAGAGCTTCTCACCAAAAGAGCTCTGTCAAAACACCCACCCTAACAAAAGCCAGCTTCTAGTCTATGCATGCATGCAGATTTCTCACTCCCAAGTCTGTGACCAACACCTCTCACCTCTTCAGCACAATTTACATTAAGCTTGGCTTATCACACTTTGCTTAACAACCGTATCTATCATGCTAAGTATGACAAATAAGTGATTCTACAACAGTTTGGCCCAGAAAGGTTAAGTATCACATGCTTGAACCACCAACTCAAAGCATTTTTCCCCTTAAGAACCAAAAAGCCTGAAAATAAAACATAACATTATCTCTAGCACATTAGCAGTACAAAATTATGATTAAGAACAGAGAACTTTTTTCCACTGAATGCAACCTCAGTTTCTTCCTGTCCAGATTTAGAGAAGGGCTGCTAGGAGAGAAAAAAATAACTAAAATTGCTGGTTTCATTTACAGAAGTGGAAAAGTTAGGACAGAAAAGAGGAGAGAATATCAGAAAATAGCACTCCAAACAAGCTTCGAAGTTACAAAATGTTAGAAATGTCATTCAATGATAAACTTCATATAGAAGTGTGTTTTCATTTTAACTTAAAAACAAACAGCCGCCTTCATCCCAGACTTACTGCACCCTTACTGCACCTCTAACTTCTCAGAGTGTACGATCTTTGTGCCTTGAGAAGGCCACTATCGGCTTAACCACTTCAAGTCATACGATTCAAATTTCTTCAGCAGAAAGAATATTGGTGCAAAGAATACACAGGCACACAAGCCTGCCTGCAAAATGAATTTACAATGACACTTAACACGTTATCTTTACTCCTAGAAATACAAGGGCAGAAAATAGTAATAGTTATTGTATGCTTTAGTTCAGCTGGTGGAAATACGATTCTGCTGCTGAAGACTTTCTTAAAAAAGACATCTTCAAATCAAAATCTCTGCTTACATTTCTTTCTTAGGGCTATGGCAATTGCTATACACAAAAAACAATTAACACAGCAGTGTCACTTCTTGAATCTCATTAGCCTAATTTAAAAAAATAGCTTTCAGAAATCACACAAAAAAAACAGATGCTTATTTTTGTTAGCTAAGTTGTAAATGAAAATTCTCTGCAGAAAGAGCAAAAAAAATGGCACAGAACTAAACTTTACTATTAGGCAAATACTAAGTTGGACACATTACGACATAAAAAACCCCACATCTTTCTTTTAAATTACCGAAATTAATCTGCAGTAGAATTATACTATTTCCTTTAAAGGAAAAAAAAAAAGAAAAAGTAAGTAGGAAATTGCTGTTAACAAGTATCTCTATTGCAGAGCTCAGTCTACAAGTTTATCTGTCAATCTTGAGCTCCACAGATACTGAACAAGAAGCGCATGACAAAACTTCAGGTTCAATTTAACCTAGATTCAAGGCTGATTCTAAAAACTCTTCAAAACATTCAGCAAGTAGAAATGAAATACAAATTACACTTCAACTGCAACTGTATCACAAGAAAAATAAAATCAGGTCATCCATTAAAATTCAGATTATCAAAACCATAAATCATTCATACAGCTAAAATCTCCCCTACATTATAGTCATAACTTGATATTTACAGAGAACATATTTGTTAGCTACAGACCCCCTATATACTCTTGTCTTATCAAATAAAAATCTAAAATATATGAAAGAACATTATCATTAAAATGACAAAATACAACACAATGTATTAGTACTATGTTCTAGCAAAATTAAAGCTTTGAATCCAGCAATGAATTACAGAATAAAGAATCACCAACTGCTGAATTTATCGAGTATTATATCCAGCCTAAAAAACAGCTTCTCAAACTAGAAGTATAAGGAATGTTACAGCGGTTTCCACAATTCTCAAACATTTTGCTACCCTTAACAAGGTAAACAACCCAAGGAAATACATAAATAGTTCAAAGTTACAATCAATCTTAAGAGCAAGAAAAGCAGTACCTTGCTGAAAGCAAAAGAGAAGAAACAAAGGAAGAGCTACGGTTTCTCAGAGCCCAGGAGCAGGTCACTGTGGCAGACAGTGGGGCCACCCAAGCCCAGCCATTCTGCATTTCATTCTCCTTCAAAAAAGGAGACTTTAGGACACTGGCATCTGGTCTTAACAGGCAACAGTGCTCAAAGGCAATTCCTCAAGCATCGCCCCTTTCCTCCCACATACACAAAGTTTTCAGCCACTAAAAACGTACAAGCAAACACCCAAGGCATCCACATTCAAAGGTATTTGGGATTCTTTCTCCCAGCAGAAATGCGTTGCTTCAGAAGCCACTGATAGGCAGGGCAAGGTGGGCAGGCTTCCAGCACCAGGCAGCAGATCTGGCAGGGCCCTCTTCCTAGAGGAATGGCACGGTGCTTAAAATTTAACAACAACTTTTAAGGAGTTGTGTTCTTTTTGGGTTGTTTTTTGGGGGACTTTGGGGAGTTGAGGGGTTTCGTTAAGTTGAAAACTGCATTCCTGCTAGTCTCCAACACATTCAAAGTACCAGCTTCTCACCTCCACAGAGCAACAAACATTAACCAGGTAACACAACCACCTTTATAATATTTAGTAAAAGCCTTTAAGAAAAAAACAACAACACACCACCACACACCAAAACCAAAAATCAAACAAAACAAAAAAACTCACCCTGAAATAGCAGTGAGATGCAGCTCCCAGCAGCCACCCCACAGAGTACACTTGCTCTGTTAGTTCTTCAAGACAAACTCCTTCACTTATTAAGCAAAAACAATCCAAACAAAAACCAGGCTCAGCAAATTAACTTTCCTGGCTTCAAGAACATTTCTAGGAGACTGACAGTTTCAATACTGAACCAAGAGCAGCATCCAGAAGAGCTAGTTAAGAGCAACAGCTGTGGATGTGGGAACAACACCATCACTCAAAAGTTGAATTGCTTAGCTCAAATAGCTGAAGCACCACATGCAAAATTGAAAAACATGAAGCACAACATCAGCAAAATTATGTAGGAAAGTTTGTCACAAATGAGAGCTATTACTTAATTTTCTGGACATGATTCTTCAAAGTTTTACACTCAATTTTTATTAAATTTGAGACACAACTGGAGACATACATACTCTTATTATTCCTTTTTTTACCTTCTCAGAATCACATCAGAATTTTGGTAATTGTATACGCCAAGGAAAATCCTCACTGAAGAAAGCTTCCCCAAATCTGAACCTGATAGTTCTCATCAAGTATGATGCCATAAACAGTGAAGGAGAGAGCTTCCTTCTTTCACATTTCATAGCAAGCATCTATGGACTAATCATGTACTCACCCATTTGACAATGTAACACAAATTAACTTCATCTGGTTTGCTTTTACTTGCATAAAATGAGTTCTCTCCCCACACTGTCATTTTTTTTTTTTTAAAAGCACAAACAAAAGTGAATAATAACTGAAGTTGGACAGGACGTCTGAAGAGCTGATTAAATCATTCATTCACTTTATACTTTCGCTAGGCTGACTACCTCACAAATTCAGCTACTAAGATACAAGACACCAGGAAGAGCCCTGGTAAAGCTGCGGTAGTTGACATCCACTGCTCTTTTTCATCCTTGGAGCTAGTCATATCAAAGATGACTACCAGATTAGCCAGGCATGATTTACCACAATGAACTCACACTGACTGTTCTCAGTTACATTCTCATACTTCACGTAACAAGACGCGGCTTCCAAAAAAATTCACACCCTATTTTTTTCAATTACTTCCCTTTACTTCTCTGAGACAAAGAAACAGTTACCTCCTTCCAGTTATCAGGAACCTCCCATGACATTTCAAAGATGAGAGCACACAGTGTCACAATGATATCAGCTCAGATGCATCCCTACCACCCCATGGACTTTTTTATATCAAATTCACATACATAACACCCACTTGGTCTTTCCCTACCGTAAACAGGAAGGACAACGCTTCATCTGGCACTGAAACTAGGCTCATGGACCTAGGAGGCCTAGGAGTGGACTTTTCCAGTAAATGTCCGAGTAAATTAGGCACTGAATATCTCAGACTTTTCCTTTGCCATTAGCAGGTACGTACCTTGCCCAATGACCCTGTGTTTTCATCTTCCTTTTTTTTTGTTGCTGATATGCAAAAACTTCCTGTTGCCCCTTGACATCCTTCAACATATAGTCAACGGATATAGTTAACACCAACACAGCTTTGGATTCTTTAATTATTCCCCTGAACACTGATAAGTCTTTCTCCTGGCTAACCCACCTCTGCCTTTGCCTGCTGTATACTCACTTCCTGCATCTGAACTCTGCCTGAGCTCCCCCTACGGCCTAGGCAGGCTTCCGCCACTTTCTCAGCCTTCTCCACAGACAGGGCAGTTCCTGTGCTTGGAGAAGACTGTACTTGAGAATCAACCAGCTCTCCCGGACCACTCTGGTTTTTAAAGCAGTCTCCCATGTGATCCTGGCAACCAAATCCTTGTTCAGACCAAAAAACTTCTCTCCTGAAACTCAGGGTTGTACCCCTGTCGTCTTACTTGCTCCTCTTGGGAACCTAAACCTCACCACTTCAGAGCGGTCATAGGCTTCATAACCCTGATCACTTCTTTCCTCTCTGTAAGAGGTCCAGCACAGCATCTCCTGTAGTTAAATCAATCATTTGGTTCAAGAAATTATCTTCCACACATTCCAGAAGACTCCTCAATCGCTTTCACTCTGTCTTTCCAACAAATAATCAGTCAGTACTATGGTTTGCAAGCTGAGGACTCCTCCAGTTTTCTAGAACTGGTTTCACCTGCTCTATTCTTGATCAGGTCCGTAGCAGACATCCACCACTATACGGCCAAGTGGCAGAAGTCAGTCTTCCCTATACTGAAGGTCTCTACCCTGCAATTAAGTATAGCCTCTTGCAAAGCTCTTGCCTCTGCAGGTTTGCTGCAAAGAACCTGTCAGTCCATTTAACCTTCTTGATCCTGCAGTCAGAGCATCTCCTCTCTGCAGCTCCTTCACCTGCAACTCAGTGCCTGGAGCAGAGCACATCTCACACTTGTGAGGGTCCCTGGCCCATTGTCCCAGCCTCGGGAAGAAGCACCAGGTGCTTGTTACAGCCTGAGACATGGAAGACCACAGCCTTACTCCTTCCACCTACTTTAAATATTAATTCGCAATTGCTGGGAAGATGAAGGGTAACACATGTTCGTTCACTCAAAGTTGCTTTTCTTTGACACTTAAAATATGGCATAATAAGGAAATAATGAGGCCATGGAACAACTTTTGCAGAGAGCATCGTAAGAAACTAATATTACTTCCAAGAAGGGTTCTTTGGAAATGTAGTGTTGATACCATCAAAAGAACAAATATCTACTAAAAGTTTCATTCAAAGAAAGAAATTGCACTACATAAACAAGTTTTAAGCTCCTCTGACATCGTGCTAAAGCCACAGAAACACAGTTTGATGCAGAGCCCTCTCCAAGACACAATTAGAGCCCAGAAATCTCTCTTGTACTCAAACTGACATCTCCACAATGCACATGTGCCCACCCCTGGATAAGCGCACGTGCTGAGAAATGGGATCAGAGTTATCCATAGATTTTTACATATCTGTACCAGGAAGAAGGAAGACAAAACCAAAAGCATTCTCTTAGGGGATAAATGTTGCATTCTGTAGAAGAACTGGAAGGAAAGCTTCATTCAAGTCACCTTTGATACTTGGCTATTGTCTTAAATGAGTGGAGAAAATTAATTCCTAATAGAAGTGACAGCCAGATGCACCTGCACTGTTGAAAACAATCTTAATATTTTAAGTCAATGAATATCTGTATGTCTTGATATTAATTAGCCATTAGACATTTATGTGAACAGAATTTAACACAAACCTTTTAACAACATCCTTCAGAATTCTCTACTATTCAGCATCATGACAGAGCTCTGGAAAGGTGCAGTTCAAATACCAAGCTCTCAGTTTCACACATCTGGAAAAGTAACACGCTGTGTGGAACCACATAGCAAAGGAGAAAAAAAAAAACCCACCACTTACAACTGCCCGCCCTTCCCCCCTCCCCGTTCTCAGGAGACAGCCACCACCAAGATAAGTAAAGAAATATCACCATAATATCTGTACTGAGGCAGGTCACCCGATCCGTAAGAAAGTGCCTGTAATGCACCTTCAGAATCTGCCAAAAAGTGCCAACCAAAAAAACTTCAAGATCATCTGGTCATACCTGGTTTTATGCAATAGAACAAACCAATTGCAATCACTGGCCATGCACCAGCATCCCCCATTACTAACTGGGATCTTATCTCTCTGCAATTCAACACAGCTGCCTCTGCTTCCATTCACATTCCTCGCTCCTTTAGTTGGACTTGATGATCTTAAAGGTCTTTTCCAACCTAAATGATTCTATGATTCTCTGCCACAGGATTCTCCAACAGCTGTGTTATTGTGGGACTCAAACTTGGCACGTGTTCATTGCACTGATGGCTGAATGCACTTCAAGAGAGCAGTGGTACCCAAATATTACCTAAGATTACAAAGAAAAGGCAAATGGATACAAAACACATTTATGATTTCTTAATATGCTTTCCAGAACAAGCATTAGTGTAGCCTAAGACTTTTGTATTATTAACCAAAAAAAAAAGTTTTTAAAGAGGAAAAAGAAGAAGAGTACATAACATGTGAGCAGCCCTGCAGAGAACTGGGTATAAGCCATCGGTTTGCACTTCCAGCCCAGAAAGTAAATCACATCCTGGGCTGCATCAAGGGAAATGTGGCCAGCAGATCCAGGGAAGTGATTCTGTCCCTCTACTCCAAACTCAAGACCCCACCTGGAGTACTGTGTCCAGCTCTGGGGCCCTCAGGGTAAGACAGACATGAACCTGTTGCAGTAGGTCCAGATGAGGGCTACAAAAATGATCAGGGGGCTGGTGCATCACTCTTGCAAGGACAGTCTGAGAGAGTTGGTGTTGTTCAGCCTGAAGAAGAGGTGGCTTTGGAGAGACCTTATTGTCGCCTTCCAGTACTACAGGAAAGAGGGAGCAGGACACTATCAGAGAATGTAGTGACAGGATGAGAGGTAACAGTTTAAATCTACCCTCTTTCAGTTTGAAATTATAAGGAAGACATTCTTCACTGTGAGGGTGGTGAGACACTGGAACAAGTTGCTCAGAGAAGGTCCAGATGCCCCTTTCCTGAGAGTGTTCAAGGCCAGCTTGGATGCAGCTCTATCAATCCAAGTCACCTCCACCAACAACTCAAACACAGACTACCCCTCTCCCCCATATTAAACAAGATAGCGTGAAAGTTTGAGGGCTTAGGTTGTATGGTTTTGGTTTTTTTTTTTTATGGGTGTTTTGGGTTTTGTTGGGGTTTTATTTTAGTTTGGTTTTTGACAGGAGTTGTATTGGGTTTGCATGGCAAGGTTTTGGTAGCAGGGGGGCTACACGTGCAGCTTCTGTAAGAAGCTGCTAGAAGCTTTTCCTATGTCCAATGGAGCCAATGCCACCTGGCTCCAAGACAGACCCACCACAGGCCAAAGTTAAGCTCCTCAGTGACTATTGTAGCATCTCTGGGATAACATTTAAAGAGGGGAAAAAAAACACCAAACATTGCTGGGGAACAGCAGCTGAGAGAAAAGTGATAATATATGAGAGAAACAACTCTGCAGACACCAAGGTCAGTGAAGGAAAGGGAGAAGGCACTCCAGGTGCTGGAACAGAGATTTCCCTGCAGCCCATGGAGGTTAATGGTGGAGCAAATATCCACCTGCAGCCCACAGAGGACCTCACATCAGAGCAGGTGGATGTCCAAAGGAGGCTGTTACCCCATGGGAAGCCCACAATGGAACAGGCTCTGGGCAAGATCCATGGAGAAGAGCCTGTGCTGCAGCAGGTTTGCTGGGAGGACTTGTAACCCCATGGGGGACCTACCTCAGAGCAGCCTGCTCCTGAAGGACTGCACTCTGCAGAAAGGACACATAGAAAGGAGAGAGAAGAAACATTGGAGAAGTTCATGGAAGACTATCTCCTGCCAGAGGGACCCCACACTAGAGCAAGGAAATGCTGTGAAGAGTCCTCCCCCTGAGGAGGAAGTAGCAGCAGAGACAATCTCCATTCCCCTGCACTACTCAGGAGGAGGAGGTTGAGAAATCAGAAGTGAAGTTGAGCTTTGGAAAAAGGGTAGGAAGAAGGTATTTTGTTTTACTTCTCATAATCCTACTCTAACTTGATTGGTAACACATTAATTTTGTCAAGACTTCTTTGCTTGTGACTAGAACTGGTGAGTGATCCCTCCCTGTCTTTATAGTGACCCATAAGTCTTTCATAGTTTTCTCCCCCTGTCCAGTTGAGTGATAGAGCAGCTTTGGTGGGAACCTAGACTTGAACCAGACTCAATCCAAAGTCACTTTTTATATCCAACATGGGGCATGAGGAATTCAGGATAAGAATAATAATTGGGAGAGATCACAGACTGAACACAGCTAGAGAGCAAAGAGTAGAACAATGGTGAAGAATTTCAGCAGTTGTAACTGTGGTGAAGGGTCAAGAGGTGGCTTATGTGTAAATTGTCCACTCCTGTTGGTGTCGTGATTACATTGACTTGATTGTGGTGGGGTGAATTTTTTTATTGATGTAAGTGAAGTTTGTGAAGACTGACCATATGTGAATTTGTATTAATATTCTTAGATATGTGATTCACAAATAAGGGATGTGTTTTTCAAAACTTTTGGGGGTTTTGGGCAGGGAGGGGTGTGGATGTGTTGTTGGGTTAGTTTTGTTTTTAAATAAAACCAGTCAAATCATTCAGTGCTACTTTTCAGTACACAAATCCAAGCTGAAAAATAACCAGGAAAGTGCCAGGGCTGTACGCCTTTTCAGAAAACTCCCTTTTGGAGGCGATTTCAAACAAGTGCAATTGACACTATCATTGAGAATTGCTATATTTATTTCCAAAGACGACATGAAATCAGGCTTCAAGGCTGACTCTACTGACCTAAAAGATAAAACTTTAGCCAGAGACAAGCACTAAACTAGAAAGCAGGTTTGTAACATTTATCACTCATGTTGGCCAAGACATGAAAAAAGTTTCATGATAGAGTAAGAGCTTTACTTACTTAAATATCATTTGATATTTTAACACATATTACTAGAAATAAATATGAATTCAGATCAACTCCTACACAATCTGATTTTTCACACTCCTTGCATGTTCATGCATACTCTAAAGTACTTCCTGACATCCTAGGACAGAAATATGCATTCCAATCAAGGCCTTCATAGTAACAAACTCCATTTTAGGGAAAATTTTAATTGCAATACATCAGTCTGGCTAGCAGAACAACAGCCCTATGAATGTAGGCACAGTAACTCAAGGAAAACAAATATGGAAGTTTCCTACTGGGGGAGGATGGCAGTTACTGTCTGGTTATCCAGAGCATCTTGTCTCCAAGGAAAAAAAGAGTGAAAGAATTTATATATGAAACAATTAACAAGATTTTAATAAAATTAGACATACAAAAATATATTGTAATAAGTTACACAGGCCTATAAAATCCCAAATTCAAGTTTGAAGGGTCTGCTCAAAGAAACTCAGTATCACACAAAGTTCCACAGTAAGAACTTGTTATCCAGAGATGACCTTTAAAAGATGACTACTTGCGATTTCCCCCTCACCCCTGAACTAGACAACTGTGTGTGGTGGGTTGACCTTGGCTGAGCGCCAGGTACCCACCAAGTCACTCTATCACTCCCCCCCAACACACTTCCCTCAGAATGACAAGGGGGGAAGAGAATAAGACGGGAAGAGCCTGTAGGGTACTGTAAAGGCAGTTTAATAGGAAGAAAAAGCAAAAAGCAAGCTGCGCGTGCACGAAGGAAAACAAGATCTTATTCTCTACTTCCCATCAGCAGGCGACGTCTGGCCTCTCCCAGGAAGCAGGGCTCTGGTACAAGTAGCAGCTGCTCAGAGGACAAGCATCTTCACAAACAGATGACCCCAACTCCCTCCTTCTTTCTCTCCCTTTTATACTTGAGCTGACATCACAAGGTGTGGAATATCTCTTTGGTCAGTTTGGGTCAGCTGTCCTGACTGTGTCCCCTACCAAGATCTTGCCCACCCCATCCCACAGCAGGGGGGCGGGGCAGGGAGAGATGTTGGAAAGCCAGCCTTGGTGCTATGCAAGCGCTGCCCAGCAGCAGTCACAACACTGGCGTCTTATCTGCCTCCCAGTACAAAGCACAGCACCATGAGAGCTGCTCTGGGGAACATTAACTCCAGCTCACTCAAACCCAATACACTGTGAAAGACTAATGTTTGCTTTGTGAGTTTTTATTAAACAACCATCATCATGTGTTTGAAATAACTATCAAAGCATGTTAGTTGCTACCTACAGGCAACTCAGTGGTAGCAACAGGTTTCAAATTCACCCTTTAAATGCTACCTTGTTTAAAGTAAACCAGTGAAAGAAATGCTTTAAGAATAAGGAAAAAAGTATAACCTAAAACACCACCACCCATAAAAGTGACCTACCTATACGTTATAGCACAAACTGCCCTCTCCTTACTACATCTTCACATTGTTTCATGCCTCCAATCTTGAGTTTTTCCATCTTTCAAACATGTTATTTGGTTCCTTGTTTAAAACTCCTCCTTAGAAGGGAAGCACTAGAATCCCACCCATGGAACCACAGCCTGTCAGCCAGACCCCACAATACCCTATATAGCTAACAACCAAGGCAAGTATCTGGCTTTAAACTACTCCTCCTTACAATGACCTTTTAGAACAGCTCCACTTCCCCATTCAGCTCTTCACATAGTCCCATCACACATCCTGCCAGTGGGCGTTGTGGGGAAAAGGGAGTAAGGAAGGAAGCCAAGACGAGGAATACAGGGCTCATACCAAGACAACTAGATCTACACTGCCCCTCAAAAGGTTAATCAGGTACTCTCTCCTAGTCCCCAGCCACGTGTCATGACGGCACTAACTCTAGCATTCATTAACTTATGCAGAGAGTCACACTAGCTTACAGATCTACATGTCTTTCAGGTTTTTCCCCCCTGTATTCAGCCAGGCAAGCAGCCTGGATCCATTTAACAAAAGGCTGCACAGGTAGTAATGCCAACAAAAGTCTCAGGTACACAAAAGATAACAAAGTAAGAAGGTGAGAACACTACTCTTAGACCAGCTGTAAAAGCCATTTCCCAAATCTTTGTGAGTATTATTTACAAAAAAAAGTCTCAGGTCCATTTCTGTCTAGAAGTCATCCTAATAGTAAAGGCAAATTCAGCCCAGGGCCTGCTGACCAGTGTTTATACCCATACACACAAGGAATGAGATACTACTACCAAATAGCATTGCTCGTGAATACTGCCTGAAGACAAGTCATCCTTGAATGTCCACAGCCACAGCTGATAACATAGCACAGTTGAGACAATATAAATCCCATCAGTAACAGATGTTAATCTGCACAATGAAACAGTTATTGCTAAGGACCTGGCCAAAGGATAAAAGTCAGGAAAGACAGGCCACTCAAAGCCTCAAAGGAGAAGGGAGTCCAAGGGTCCAAAGACCTTCTGTTCTTACGTCCAAGGCAGCACGAAACAATGCCTTAGTAGCAGCTCTTACAGAGGAAGACTGCAAGGTCCTTTTTGGTCATGCTGGCAATGTTAAATCGCATAAAAGTTACTATGCACAGCACTTTCCACCTCCATTGCTGAAAAGGTCTAGATATTAACACTAAAATGGACTACAACCTGCACACACCCACTTGGTTTCTTGGGGCAATTCACTGTAATAGAGCACAGTACGTTGAAGTCAGCATTATGGCAGCAGGAGCCACGGATTCAGAGCTGCCAATGACAGTACTTCAAGTGGTGTCCTCCACAAACACTCTGACTTCAAAGGAAGAAGCTCCCTGCTCTTCCCCTGCTGCCCAAGAGAGGCAAGTCTTCCAAACAAGGGAAGCCTAGGGACTTCAGCCCTGTTCAGCCTGTTGCCTAGACTTTAAGGTTGATCAGTGAGGTGCCTGTACACCTCTCCAAACTCCAGAGCTCCAGATACAGTGTCAGAGCCCTGCAGCCAACATGGCAACAGAAGTCAATTTAACTGATGGCTGACCTACTCAACAGATCCTGCTTTCATACACGCTTCCAGCATCTGTCAGACATTCCACTGAAATATTTTAGCATACTAAATCAGTAGAAAAATATTAACTGACTTGACAAATAAGGTGTCTGGTGTGTTCAGAGCACTGAAACAGCTCAGCACAAGGTCAGAAAGTGCCAGAGCAGGAAAGGGCCCAGAAGGGCAGTACCATGCAAGCAATTAGAGCAGCTTCAGTGTACGTTAGCATATAAGTTCAAACCAGGACTGGAGGATTTTAAGTTAAACTGTCGATCATCCTCACCCACAATATATTTGTCTCCAACACAGTTGTCTCAAAGCTCACGAACTGGATATCTTCCAGGCAAAATTCAAAAGATGCAATGCAATCCAGCAAGCACAAACCACCGCTAACAGGCACCGAGTCCACAGCACCAGACTAGAGCCAGAGATGCTAAAAGGCGGGCTAAAAGGACACCATGCCTTAAGCATGAACTATTTCACTCTACAGATCCAGCTCCTGTTATTCTACACTACCTACTGATGTAGACAATTAGCCAGCACCCACAGAACCACTGTTTATTCTCCACAGCACTGAGCACTTGCACACTTAAGCACCAAACAACTTCTGACTGGGCTTTCACATTTTCCTACCCCAAGGATAATTCAGTACAATTTCTAACAACCACCACTTCCCTCAAATGCATTTTATGCCAATAAATTAATTTTACTGCACACATTGATCCTTCAAATAAATCAGCTTGGTAATTAAATAATCCTCCCTATAAAGGTCAAAAGATCTACTCCTTTTTTATAACACACACTTCCCACCTCCGAGGAAGTATCCTCAAAAGCTCTGCATCATGATGATTAAATCATTCTAACTTTACACTTTTCCTCTCCTCCTCTATGTTAAAGTTTCAACCAGAATCCAACACAAGTTACATGTTAGCTTAGCCAAACTACACAAAAGGAGCCTGACTTGTTCCAAAAGTCATATATACATTTCGCATCATCTTACCATTGAGTAAAATGCAGTTTTTGGAGAACAGGCTGAAATTTTAGGACTCTAGGGCTCTGATGAACACCCTCACTTTTAAAATTGCAGATCAAGACTTCATTGTTCCTCACAGCCAAAAAAACTTCCTCGGAAACAGAACCCTCCACCAATTCACTCAGCTTAGAAGCAAATATAGTTTTTTTAAAAAAAGCAGACTACAATTCACTGACAAAATACAATTCAGAACAAAAGCACACTCCTTCCACAGAGGTATTTCACTCTTCACAGGATGACCACCACTTACATCTCTTATGCTTTACACAACAGTTCAGTAGTTCACTTGATAAGACAGGGGAACAACATAGTATCACCTTCATCTCTTGTAAAGAAATAAGCAACATCCTGTCTTGTTTCTGAAACAAGAGGTAAATATGTTGAAGGAAGAGCAAAATCATCAACAGCAAACTTGACCCTAGTGTTTCCTTGGCAGGATCTGGAACATTCCTGTTCTGTGTATCTTGGTAAGAACACCATTCATGAAGAGTGAATTTCTTCAGACAGTACACGGAGGCAGAGCCTGTTCTATGTGCTCCAGACAACACCTTAGGAATCGTGTTTAAATAAGGTATTAAAATATTAGAGTTTCCTTTTCATATAGGTACTTGAACAAATCTCTCCTTGGGTTATCTGAGCAAAGTCCCGATGTGCCATCGGGAGACAATGAGCTGCCAAAATGACTGAATTTCTAGTTTTTAGCAGATGATGGAAGAAAATTTTGCATATTAAATAAGTAAACAGAAAAAATGAATAAATAAGAGTTTGTACAAACTCTAAGGCCTCTCTATTTGTACATTCATTAAAAGTAAAGAAAACTCATCTGTTTTGGATGAACTTCATTTCTCAATCTAACTTTTTGATTAAAACTTAAATGCTAAATTCTCCCACAACATTTATTTTTGCCAACTAGATTTCTTTAGGGCAACAGAACCTGACAATATCCCATTAAACTATAGGAAAAACTTCAGCAAGACTCAAAGTTTGTTTCAGTCAGAAGTTCAGCTTGTTCACCCAAATTCAATCAGCTCAATGGTATAGAAGCTTAAAGCTTAATTAGCTTTGTAGTTTCCCTAAATCACATTTCCCCCTCCAACTTCCTTCTGAAATACTGCCTCAGACCCCAGGCTTAAAAAAAGAGACAAAGTTAGGAAAAAGAATATAGATATTCCATTTCTAGGTCATTCAATTTTTTTCTGTTTTGCTTCACTCGGGATACTACAGTTTCTGGAGAAGAGCTAAATTCTGTGCAATTACTTTGACATCTATAATAGCATTTGCATAATTTTTGAGTTTATATTATCTAGCAGAACAAGATGATCCGCAAAGCTAAAAACATTTGAAGATGTCTATGGTTTAAGAAAATTTAAAATACCACCACCTGAAGTCTTCAGTGACTGATCGAAAAATAGAAAAAACCACTACGGTAAAGAAGTATAACTGTCAACTACTCCGTAAAGTTTTAGTTTATATTACTTTCCCATGGGATTTTCAGTCATTTATAGTTCATTGCTTCATATGGCTATAGAATCCCTGCTGTGTTAAAAAATGCCAAATAAAATTATATCTCATTCACTGCTTTATGCTATACCTTCTTTTGTTCGGATCCAATTAGTGAAAGCTTGTTCTTCATTTATCATACTTTTAGCTGATTACATTAGGCATTACAATAGTTCTCTAGCTTTCCTTGACAATGTTTGCACCATCAGTGTTACATTTATGGTTGAGGAGGCTCTTTCATCTTAACCCTCTATTCCAATCAGTTCAGGGGGAAGTACTTATGACTACTCTTGTTCAGATAAAACTTCTTTGCTTGTTTTCTTGTCCAAAAATAATTCCACTAAATGTTTCAATTAAAAAAACTTCCAAATTCTATTGGTCCTTCCTCCCTTTGCCTACTCAAGTACAAAGAATTAGTGTCTTGCAAGCTGAACACTGAAGTTAAATATATAGATCAGCATTTTGAACAGTATACAACTTGTTTCCTCCACTTTCCCAAAATAACAGATACAATGAAGAGTACTAGCCAGGATTTTCAAAACCTTAGAAAGTATCCATTATGACCTACTTTTCTCAACATACTCAGAATCACATAAGCAACTCTCTTATGGAGGGGTTTCAGAAGCTGTTTTGTCAGGCTGTTTTCCCCAACCACCACAATGATTTTATTTCAGGACAGTTGTTAAAGCAGCAACTTCTCTTCCCCTGCATAAATAACTTTGGACATAATCTTCCCCCCCCGCCCCGTTCACACCTCCTCCCACATCTGCAAAGGTAAATGTAATCCAATCCCATGTGACACCATTTCCAGCTACTTGTAACTTTGCATTAATACACAAGCACAAGTCTGAAGTCACCTACCTCCTTTTAAGCTTTAACATCCCCTCCTTGTTACCTTAAATTTAACCTAGAGAAATCAGTCAGATCTTTGACCACTTTTTTTAATTAAGTGCACAAAACAGTATTATTGTTGTTTGTATTTTCCTTCTTCAAGTAAGCTTCACATGTCTCAGTAGGTTGTAAAATTTTTGCCACATCCTCAGTTTGAGACAGTCCTTTCTGCTGCTTCCTGCTCGTAACAGTTAGTGGAGTTTTAATTTCGTGAAATGAAAATGTCTGTCCTATTAATGAAAAGCGGCTAGATTAACATGTAAAATTAGTATGTCAAAATGAATATTGCTCTAACAGCATACTCAAGACATTTGCCATTATGCACACAGAAATTAAGGCTGAAGAAACAAAAAATAGTTTCATTGAAGGTTTCTCTGTATTTCAGCCATTCCCATCACCTCCACTGCAAACACTGCACACAAGGATTTCAGAGAATTTTAACATTTAAGATTGGAAAGTTGAATATTCAACAAAAAAATCCAAAATAAAGTTCTAGACTAAGATTATTCACTAATGACTCAAAATCATTGGTCATTGAATAAAGAAACTGCAAGATTACATCTACTATTCCCATCCAATCACCAGTGAAAATGCCTGCTTGGGTCACTTACACATAGGACATTAGATGGAGATTAAACTAGAAGCTCTCATTGAAGAGTCTAAATGGCTAGATACCTTGTGCTTGTTTTTTTAAATCCTGCCTCGGTCCAATTTCCATTGTTTGCAACTAGTATGACAGAAAGGAAAGCCGGAGACACATAACAGACTGTCTTGGTTTGCTCTCCTTTTAAATTTACTCGTAAAAACTAATTAGTATCAAGAGTACCAGACTACCCATATTTCAGCAAGTAGCTACACAGGTAACAGTTATTACATCTCAAAGGTTGCTCTAAGTTCTAAACAGAAAATTTACCTACTCCAATTAATGTGATTTCTAAACACTTCCATCAAAAATATTTTTATAAACCATCCTTTCCTACTCCATTCACTTAAAACCAAGTCCCACTACTTACAATAAAGACCAACATCTCAGAGATGGGCAATTAGTTCAACCATATACCTTTATATTTCTGCTTTTGAATGACTATCACCATCAGGTAGCTGGCTATAATATGTATTGTCTTTGATATAAGTCTTAAGGAGTGAAGGATATCTTCCTTACTTCCATCAAGCACCAAAAATCAAAAGGATATTCACTACTCTTACAGCATCTCATCACTGAGCCAACAGGTTTCTCCAAGCTACACAAGGACAGAGGTTCCTTTGGCAGGGCACATCAGCTCCTAGGTTTGATTCCAAAGCGTTTGAGATGTTGCTACTACTGGTATAACCAAGAAAGTAGCTGTCAGTGGAATCTGAACACAAATGAACAACTCTAGGCAAACACGGTTTGTTACTTTATGGTAACACCAGTCAAAGAATTTGCCCTCTGGACTCATCTATTGAGATGATCCGAACCAGCAGTCGGACATCACTGCGATGGCCAAGTCATTCCCACAAGCAATGAATAACTGGAGGTAACCAAGTCATTAAGCCAGATGACTAATAATATACTATTTCTCAGTGCAAGCACCCAAGGTACTGACTCTTCAACACACACAGCTAATGCTTAGCCTTGTACAGATGGGTTTGATCAGTCCGTAAGGAAGGATCCAAAGAGCTGAACAGACACTACTTCAATCTTTCAGCATTTACTTCGAACTTCATCTCTAGTCCATGAACTCAAAACGTGTCTCATTTAGCAGAGTTATCTTTATGTACTGTTACAAGTATATCAATGCATTTGTGAAATACCAGCTTGGATTTCCTTTCTCTTAAGAACTATTACAAATTAAAGAACCTATTTGTATTTTTAAGCCAAGACGGCCTTGACATTTTCAATTTCCTCTTAGTAATACATTTCATACTCCCTTCCCCAAGGTCTTAAGTTGCACCTTTTCCTGTCATTCTTGTTCCGCCATTATGTTCTTCAAGCTTGGTTTTTACTTAGTAGTTCTAGATATTTTTGCTGTCTCCATCTCATAGCTGAGTCCACACAAAGCTATCCAGACACAATGGAGAGAACACCAAGTCTGTTACAGACTGAAAGAACATGTTTTCTTTCCTTAAACAGCTTTTTTGTCTATTTTCAGAATTCTTGCCAGTGGACAAGGCTGTGAAGTGCTACTAAAGAGTGAATCCATTTATCCTGACAGCAGGTACCATATACATAAGATGGAACACAAGTACTCATCAGCATGCTTCAGTTTCACTAGAGAGATCATAGTTTGTATTCAGCCACTTAACCCTTGGCTTCCAAAAGAATTAAAATTCATCATGATGCCTGACACCTATCCATTAAAAATTCACTTCACAGTCAATTGAGCATCCACAAGCTTCTACACTCTTCCAGTTATGGCTACAAGTTAAAATCCAAACAAAAGTAAAATTCTTTGGGTTTGAGGCAAATGAAGAGTACTTGGCAGAGAAATCCAGCAGGAGGGCATCTGTCCTGTCGCAGAAAATACCGTTTCAGTTCCTTGCTCTGCCTTCAGCCTATTTATATGAACTGAGCTGGTCATGTTGGAATAGAACCATGAAAGGATTCAGACAAAAGCACTGTCAAAGTCCAAAACTCCAAACAGTTCTCACCTTCCACTTAACTGAGCAATCTGTCATCTATATTCAGAAGCCCTGTCCTGCATAAAAGTTTTTTCCTGACAGCTTATCTTAGGGAGCTCTTCTATTAAAGACAGGGTTTTAACTCCCAAATTTCAGCAAAGTATCCAGAGACATGGGGACACACTCCCCATTCCTTTCTCCTGTAGCAGTTCTTGCAAGCAAGGAATAATAGGATGTTCTCCAGTCAATAAGGATATGCAAGTATGAATGCCCTCGCTGTTAAGTCACAAAGGAAGTTATCTTCCTGTTCTTGCTACAAGTGACTCAATACTTCTAAAATAGAGATGAAACCACAAGACATGGAAAGGGACAAGTAGGTAGACAAGTACCTTACTTGCCTAGATAGCCATTTTAACACCCTCCCAAATGCTGCTGAATATTCAGGGCACCTCTGTATGACCAAGTGGAACAGCACCAGTGGGCCTAGTCGACACACTTGATAGGAGAAGGCACTGCTCTTAGGAATGGGAAGCAATGAGGTGGATTTACCAGGCACAGGAACCATTTATACCAAGTTCTATATCACCTCCTAAGATCCACTATTTGTTGCCTTTTTTGTGTGTACATCAGCAAAGCAAAATTTTTTTGCACTCGGGGCATCCATCTACCAGGTGTTAGTCTAACAATCCAGGGAAAAAGCAAGGTAAGTTACACAAGCAAAACAAAAAAACATACTAAATACTTGTCCTATCCTCCTCTCCTTCATATCTCCCCCTTTCAAGCACGTGAAGGAAAATACATACAAAGATACTTCAGAACTGCCAACACGCCCACCACAGTAATTTACAAGCCTGCATAACAGTTGCACATCTTGTTGAATTACTAAGAATCCCATCTACCGTTTGAATTCAAGGAGTACTTACAGCATTGGCATCGACATCGCTGTGTATGGCAACTGTTTTAATCCCCATCTTCTTACACGTCTTGATGACCTACCATATAAGTAGTGACAGTTATCAATACTTAAAATGTCAATAGTTTCAGCATTAACTACAAAAAAGGAGAAACTTCAAAAGATTACATACTTACTCGGCATGCAATCTCTCCTCTGTTGGCAATAAGGAGTTTTTCAAAAGTCTGAAGGGAAAAGAATGGTAAGAATTTTGAGATGAACAAACCACAAGCTTTTCTCCCTCCAGAAACACACATTCTTTTCTCCTCCACTTCCATTAAGTTCTGGTTTATACACAAGCTTGTAACTCTGAGATCATAAGCTTTTTAAGGAGTTCTGCTGATTTAACAATGATGATACAACGTAAGTAGCATGCTACACTAGGTCTGCCTAGCATCTACAGAGTCAGAAGAAACAGGTGTTTTCACTATTCACACCAGCATTCCCTGAGTGTCCTTACCACACACTGTGGAGAAACTAGAACTCTACAGAGGCTCTGGGAGCTAGTCAACTCCAGGGAAGATACATGCCAGCAGCTACAGTGGGTACCTCTAACCAGCACAGGTGACCTGCAACACAATACTCTGTTACAGGAGATCTTTAGAAGATATTCCAATCATAAGGACGAGAGGTTCCTCTCTGCCTAGGACACAGTTTTGGTAAAAGACCAACACTCCCACCCTGTGCAGGCATGCTTGCTGAGTTCTACCAGCCTTGCTCCTCCCTGTAGCTGCGCCTCATGCCAGGAATCCAACAAAATGCTGCATTGCCACCAGGACAGTGTTACACACTCAATACTAACTAGCACACAAAGTGCAACAAAAGAGCAAATCAAATTTAGTACAGCCCTGAAATCCACTGTTACCTTTCACACTGGAGTGCACTTAATGCTCTAAATACCCTCAATAATCCTATCATGTCTGTAAGAAAGCAATAACAAGCTGTCAGAAGTCAATAAGCCTTACAGCCTAAACAAAAACTTCCCATTAAGAAAGAGCAGCGGAGGAGCAGAGCTTCTTAGCATAAAAATCTCATTGCTGGGAGTATGGGTTATTGCTGTCAGTGGCCTTGCTCCTAAATCTGCAGGTGCACTTTGGTACCACACGTGCTTGGCAGGAAATACAGACTGCCACTGAAAGGGACAATCCTGCTTTTATCCACTTACTCCCACTGCTTCCCATGCATCCAACCTAACATGGACACAGCTGCAGGACATAACAGTTCACCACAGTAATCCAGCAGTCCTACTCTGCTTCCCATGCTCCAAATCAAAAAACAGGATAGGGAACCAGCAGGGCTCCCTCCTTGAGGGGCAGCCTGCAGTCATACCAAATTAGGTTTATCAAACTCCAGGCCAAGACATTGGATAACTATTCTCCCTCCCCTCCACCAAACAGCTGGTTTTCATATAGACTGAGGGGAGAGGAAGTATTGCCACTGCAACAACGAAGCTGTTTGTTATCCCCACAGCCATTGCTTAAACCCATCTTTCCCTCCCCAAATTAAGAGAGGAAGGAACACTGCAAACCCTCGGCAGGAACTGACTGCTGTTGGCAGACTAGGGTATATATTGCTTGCTTCCCTACTCTAAACAGGAATATCCAAGGTGCCCTTGATCAAATTTACTTCTTCAAAGTCAGGGCTGAGCTGGCATCACGTGACCCGTTTAAAAATACAACCATGTGATAACAGCATACAGAAATTAGGTGACAAAACCCTTCAGGTAAGAGCAGAAGCAAACTTACATGGTAAGCTCAGCCAGATCTGCTGAGGAACACTTACCACTGCCTAGTATACAGGCACACCCACACCCTGCTCAAAAGACACAATTTAAACAGCCTTAGGGAAGTTCAGATACATAAATACTGCAAGAACACCACAGAAGCTACCCATTTGTTTGGAGAGCTTTTTTAGCTGGAGACCTGCTCTAAAATCCAATAAAAAAATCTTAAAGTTTTCCAACATGCTCACATAAACTGTTCCTGAATCTAAATTCCAGCTTTCTAGGTACCAGAAGCTTTAGACTTACAGACTTAAGAGGAAATTTTAAAAAAAGAATCCAAATACTTGGCATTGAGAAGTTTAATGACTCAAATACTTTATCAACTTAGTTCTTGATATACAACCATTGTTTTATGAATCAAGCAGGGCCACAGTGCACGACAAGACTCTCAGTACCAAGAGGTTAAGAATCTGACATTCATTTTGGTTTTCTAACTCTGCAATAAAGACACTAACAGGAGGAGACTGGTCTCTTGCTCCTGCTGTTAAAGATAGTTACAGCACTTTAAAAAATCACATGCTGCTTTGAAGTAACCTGCAGCATTTCTTTATGTCATTTCCACTAAGTAGCTTGAAAAGGTCTCATATGAAAGCCTGGTCATTACAAAGAAGGGGCAGTGAATGGGAAAAGCAGAGAAGAGCTTAAACTATCCGTCGTAGCCACTGGTTGTAGTGATACAACTCCTAGTTAATAAAGCCAAATACCTAATTATATTGTCTAAACACAACCACACCTTTAGAAAAGCAAGGAGGGCCTTGATTAAGCGAGGATCTTGAGAATATAGGTTTCTTCAGAAGACTAAGCCACAGTTGTAGGTATATACTGTTTTCCCCTGTTTTCTAATACTGTTTCACTCCCAATTCATTGCTTCTACACTGGTACACAAGGGCAAACCTACTAGTCCTGAATTGCAGGAATTCTTGCCCTTCTATGCTAGACTACCTTCAGCCACCTTATTTTTCCAAGTGCATTACTTTAGAGGCCATGCCAAGACAATCTTCCAAAAGAAAGGCTTTTCTTGGCTCATAACTGTAATTGAGATGGCTACTGCATCAGTCCCAGGATGAGGATTTACCATTCTCTGCTAGCCTTAAAAGCCCATCTTTATCCAGGCTCTAAAGTTCTCACCCCCGTGTCAGATCATCTAACAATCATGCTGCCACTATTGCATACTTCTGTTTCTATGAAAAGCTTTTGGCTAGGCTAGCTTCCAGATGTGTTAACAGGCTTATACCTCCCACACCATGCAAAATATTAAGCTGTTTCATAATTATAACATGTTCAGGCCAGTATGTAACTTTCCCAAGCTGACAATGATTTACGCAACCTTTTAGGGTATGCACTTGTATCCAATCTTGACAAGTATACTGCAAACACAATTTCCTTTTTTGGTTTTAAAAAAGGAAGAAAAACATGCTATTAAACCAGTGATTGTACACAGGCTATACTAGGAAAACTGTCATTGTTTGTAGTATCACAGAGGAGAGGACATCTTTAAAATCCAACTGTCAGCAGTACAGTAAAATGTTAGCGAGAACATGCATCATACTACTTACCTTTTCATTGGGATCATACACAGTTGAATACAGTTTATGCGAAGTTATAAGGCACCATCTTGGACACCGTGTTTCACACTACAGAAGAAAGAGGGAGTTAAATATTTTTCTTGTGCTATAGTATTTCAGCAAGATAAAGACAGCTCATGTACTGACATCAAGGAAGCTCTTCCATACCCTTCCATTCTCCCATCAAGCGGAAGAAAGCTTATAAAGCTCTGCCCTTCTTCAAGCACACACAAAAAACAGTAACTGAGAACAATTCAGCAGCCGTAGATATGAAGTCATGAATTTAGGTACAAATTACTTTTAATAACTCTTCACTGGACAGTCTTCTTTCCTTCCCATTCCAAGAAACACCTACCAAGAAGTTCTCAAGAGAGCACACATGCAAAAGTCTGTACACACTGGGAATGGGCAGAGGCTTTCACTGCTAGGGATCTGTTGGGAATACAGCAGGCAACAAACTAGGCCAGTACACAGAACAAAAGCAGAACAGACTTCAGATTCTAGTTAAGCTCCCAGTCTTCCCTACCACAGCACCTGACAGTGGTCTGATAAAAAAAAAGGCCTTTTTCTCCTTTTTGAGGCTTCTGCTCTGAACCAACTTCTGCAAAGACAGCTCCTATAGTTTAACAATTTTGCACAATACCTCGGGGAAAAAGTAGCATACAGGTGCTACCTGAGAGAACACCAGAGATGACACAACAGATTTGTAAGTGTATCAAGAAGGAGATTGAAACAGGTATTTCAAACAAGTCAATGCACAACACAACAGCAGTTACAGCTAAACATAAACAAAAATAATCAAACAAGTGATCCCACAACAAAGTTGCATCAACACAGACAGCTCTGTGAGAACTACACTTGTCCACCCAGCTGGAATCAAAAAGACTGTAAAGCCTCAATATTGAATATTGTCCAGTAGGAAGCAAAAAAAACAAGCAGTGACTGACAACTGCTATAATTCAGAACCTGCAAATTCTGTCCAAAATAATTGTTTTCAGACACTGCAGAAATCTGAGTAAGTAACAGAAAATACAGACTCTCGTGAGAAGATGGGGCGGATGAAGATGAACTACCCTAAGAAAGGAGGTAAAAAATAAGGAGTTCCATGTTCATCTAAAGAGGTTAGAGAATTCAGCTGCCCCTTCCACAACACAAGTGAACATAGAATCGAAAAACTGATAAAATTCTCTTACGTTTACTGTAAGCTCACACTGATTCTGAAGTACCAGAGGTTGCCAGTAACTGGAATGCGAATGCTGCCAATGCAGCCCTCTAGCCTGATCTAGTTTGAAGATACTTTCCAACTTGCATGACAAAGCAGAAACAAGCCCAGGATGGAGAAGAGCATCACATTTGTAATGCAGCTGATACTATAATGTTGTAATATATTTCAGTCTAAGGCCTGTGACACAGAACTAAAGGAAGCCTTAGAGCACACTACTACCTCACATCAGCTCAGACCAAACTTCAAGGCTGCTACTGTCTCACAGACCATTTAGATACCAGTCACTAGCGGCATACACATAGCATACACTGTCCCAGGTAATTCAGCTAAACTGCAGTATTCTGGAACAATTCAGATATTCTCTATTGTGCTAGAGCTAAAAAGTCTGTGGAAAGCAACTGTTCCACCCTGTTTCACATGTTGGGTTCTCTCCCATTCAGTTGTTCTGGTGGGGTTTTCTGACTCTTTTTTTTGACTTTACCATCCAAAAATAAAATCCAGAACCACCACCTGAAAGGCAAATAATTTGATGTGCCAGACTCAAAACCACCAGAGGGTTATTTTTTCCAGAGTTATATTATTCTTCATCTGAGGGTGTGACAGTACAAGCTGTTTCAGGTATTAAAGAAGACAGAACTCTGCCAGCTGCAACCACACCTACCAGCTGGTCATTATCCCAGGCTTCCAGCAGGACTGTTACACCTTCAGTGACTGTTGTGATCTAGATCCCAAGGGAGAGGAGAGCAAGAATGGCTACAGCAGCAGCAGCGTATATTCTCCAGCTTCAGAGCACATACAGTTAAGCAGATTGAGTTCCTCTCCTCTCAAACACTACCAACAGAAGGGCTTGTGGGACCACAAACACTCCAAAGGTCATACAGGAGATACAAAAAACCCTCCAAGTTAATATTATTCATGGAAGAAAGTGCTTGTTAAGGATCAGTGGGGCTAATCTAAATACTTCCACAGTTAGCTGAAGAAAGAGGAGGGCAAGGGAAGACAAGCTTCTGAACTTTCTTGTAAACACCTTTTACACTAAGTTGGCTTTGAATGCATAGGAGAAGGCAGAAAACCTATGCCACAGATGGAGACTGGAAGGAAAAGCTATGATGGGAAAACTAGTTAGCATTAAGTCTCAAATTTAACCATGTGCTGTCTTGAAACAAAGCCCTGTTCAAACTTTTTATATAGAAAGAATAAAGTTACCAAGCAATTAAAAATGGGAAAAGCATTAAACCACACTCAAGTCTGTTTTCACACTACAGAACTGGACAGATTTCACATAAAATTCTTGCCTAACCTAATCATGCATCTGTGTTTAAAAACTTAACTGCCTCCTCACATACACTAGAATCACTTGGAGGATGAGGTTCAGCCCTGAATTGAATACATGTGGGGTAATTTCCTAAAATAAAACCATGCATATTGCCCAACTCATGTGAAATTCCAACTCCAATTCAGAGTTTTGGAAAGGAGGGGTTGTGGGGTTTTGTACCTGTCTATATCAATATACACTACAGTGTAAAAGCTTGTTTAATTCTAGAATACAATTCAAGAAAAGTCTCTTTAGAGATATGCTCCTAGCCACCACGAGCAATTGAGTAAGTACTAAAAAAATAAACACACATTTTGTAAATAATAGATAGAGCCAAAAAGGAACACCACTAAATTGCCACCTCCAAAATGACAGCTACTCAGGTGTCACCTACACCTGGGCTCCCAAGTTCTTGCTATAGGTATGCTCATGAAAAGCTACATCAAAACCTCCAAAGAACTCTCAAACCACCAACCTAGCCAAGTCAATCTAATTCTCAAGCTACATACTTAATTGGCGGCCTCCCCAAAACCACACATGCTTTTAAGTACTAAATAAAAATTTATTCAGAAAGGAGTCCAGAGAACACAGCCTGACCTAGTGACTTTTTCTGTATCTGGCAAAACTAGGAGAGGGCAGTAGAATCATCAAGTATAATCTATTTTTGTCATGATTTGTTACTTAAATTTGATAAAGCTTGTCTCTTGAAAGCCCAAAACTGCAGACCATTTATGAGAGCTCAACTCTGGTTTTCTGAATTTCACCTGGAGTTTCCCCACCTATATGTAATCTTCAAAAAAGAGACACAAAATTCCCCTCCACAATTTTTTTTTTTTTTTTTATACACACACACAGCAAGTGTTCACAAATTTTTTTTATTTCAACTCACTTGACATCCTAATCCTCTGTTTATGGACCTCTACTGATAGAGCATGTCTAAAGTATATAGGAAGTAGATACCTTCAAGTGTCTGCAAGGCTTTTAATCTGAAAGACCGAAAACACGGCTTATTAATACAAGACTGTGCAAATCTTGTAAATAGGAAAGCAAACATGCCACATCTGTATTTTTTCCCCCTCTAATAAGGCACTTTCTTCATACTCTCAGAGACTGCTGAACAAGCACTTGTAAGCAAATCCTGAAGCCAACCACAAAGATGCAGTACAAGGTTCTGTAACATATATTGCACTATATGTTACAGTCTTTTCACTTATACCTGAGAGCCACTGGTAATTCTAAGGGGAAGAGAAAAAAAGATTTTTTTTCCTGTTTGCCAACACAGCACACAAACTAAAACCAAGGAAACTCATTCACCTAAGGCTATTTTTTTAAAACTAAATCAGTCCTACACCCAAGTACCTTCTCCTCTGTGCCAGTCCCCAAAGTCTCTACAGTCACCCACTGAACTAGACCAGGGAATCCAGGAGGAATGGGGAAAATGTGTCCTCAGGCAGATTTCAGTCCAGCTTATCCACTTAGATATTCAAACAGCAGAGCTGGCATAAATTGGAGGAAGATAGGAGCTCAAAAAGAACAGCCTGTGATCAAGGCCTAACAGCTGCAGAAAGTGGGAACAGTTTCTCATGGCTTGAATAGCTCTAGTCAGGCTAGGGCCCATGAAATAGATCACTGCAGGGTAAAAACCACGCAGGAACCACCAACATAAGTTTGGGACAGATACAGTAGCAAGAAAATGACAATACACAAAGAGTACTTCAGAATAAGGCTAACTTTTTTTTCCACTTAATGTAAACTTCAACAAACTCTCAGCTTCTTTTCCAGAACTAAGACTTGTCCATAGTAGATGGCACAGCATGCTTTAAACAGCTACTCCTGGGACCAAGGGGAACAGCAGAAATCTCTACCTGTGGGATGCTTTAAGAGTGCTTGTAGGTACTAAAACCTGTAGTTGACATACTACAGACAACCACTGAACTCCAGAAGTTTAGGGTTACATTCATGCCCCCAGATTAGTAACCATTTCAGTTACCTTCCCTAATGGGAAATCTGCCCACTGTACGCAATTAGAGATATTTTGCGCCACTTTTCCCACATACTAAACTAGTTGTAGGGTCATTGAACTGCTACAAAACACTATGTGCTAATGCTGCTTGTTCTCACCCTAAGCATTCTCCCCTTAACACAATCTGTAGAGCAGAAGAAAACACAACTGCCTCAGTGAAGTTACTCCACCATCAAAGGCTTTCTAGAAGTTTAAAGTCTTTATCAAAAACATTAATGCAATGAGCATTTTCCTGAGAAGTAAGAATTAAAAGAACACAGTAAATCTTCAAGTGACAGCTGAAAGATCCTTAAGTGTCTGGGGTAAAGAGGAATAGAGAACAGTTTCACAAAACAGTAGCCTTTTTCTATGAGCTGAGATTTTACTACTAAAAATAGTAAAAAATGAGACTCTACTCCTGAGTGTTAATAAGCTCCTGGTTAACAGAGGAAGAGTAAGGAAGTAAGCAGGGAGCAGATCATGACCCTCTACAGAAAGAAAGCATTGAGTAAGAAGAGGAAAAACCCCACTCCTAGCAACACACAGATGGGATATGCCAAAGAACGGCACCTTGGACGCTGCCAGACCGCAGCAACCGAACCCAGGACGTAGCTTTCCGCCGCCTCTCAGCTCAGGCCCCGCACGCACCGTCTGGCCGGAGCCCGCCGGGCTGGAAGGCCGGCTCCCCGCCGCCCAGCCCATGGCGTCCACACCGGCAGCGGCCCCCTAGGAAGCTAGAGCGGCAGGACTCTCTCCCCTCCTACCCCGACTAAAGGCGGCCAAGCC
>VWZK01013555.1:8704-41988 GCA_013396935.1 Baryphthengus martii | reverse complement strand
CCGCCGGCTCCGCACTTGCGCGCCCTTCTCGGGGCGCGGCCCGGCGGCTACGGTGCTGTAGGTCCCCAGGGGGATGGGTGGAGGTGTGCGTGTATGAAGTGCCTTCGGGCTTGCCTCTGTGCCTGCCGCGGGCGTGCGGAGCTCTAGGTCCCTGTCCTGGTCTGAGAACAGAACGATTCTGTTCAGGGATTTTACTTTTCAGCTCCGTTCAGCTCCGTTCCTGCACTTTCTGAAATTATCAGCATGTTTTCGCAGGCAGTGGCTGCTTCCAGCAGTGATAACACCCGATGTGTAGAGTTAGTACCAGGGACTGGTATGCAGACTAAGGCCACTGCTAGATCTTATGTGCCACATTGGGGGGTGCAGAAAGTGAAAGGCTGCACCTGCAGGGAGGAGCGGACAGATTGGTGCCCTTAAAGTGACCGACAAGGTATCCCATCCCATATACACCATATTGGGCTGCTGGGGGCCCTTGTTCGGTTGCCCTTGGCTCGGGAGCTCTTGCTCTGGGCCCTTGCTCAGATTCTTCCTCATTCCAACAGCTGGAATCCAAGGAGAACTCTCTGTTCTGCCTTCGATCCTGATCTGAGTGTTTCTGAATCCAGTACTGGAATCCAGCTCCTGAACACAGTTCCCATCTGCTGCTGGGCCCAGTCTGGGACTTTCACAGCGCCTGCTCCACAGCATCAGTGGTGACAACATTAGGGGGGTTTGGGTTTGATATTGGTTTTGTATGTATTTGTATATATTCCATTTTATTATTATTATTTTCCATTTTTTTTAAAGCTATTCTAGTTTCCTTTTCTAATTGGTAAGTCTCTTTCTCTTATTCCTTTTCTCTTCCCCTTCAGGGAGGAAGGGGGGTTAACAGAGAGTGTCTGTTGTAGGTCTAGTGGACTGCCCTGACCCTAAACTGTCACAGTCTCATAGAATCATAGAAGGGTTTGAGCTGGAAGGCACCTTTAAAGGTCACCTAGTCCCTGCAGTGAGCAGGGATATCTTCAGCTAGATCAGGTTGCTCAGAGCCCCATCCAACCTGACCTTGAATGTCTTCAGGGATGGGGCTTCTACCACCTCTCTGGGCAACCTGTGCAGGTGTCTCATCACCCTCATGGGGAAAAAAAAATTCTTCCTTATGTGTAGTCTAAAGTACCCTCTTTCAGTTTAAAACCATCACCCTTGTCCTGTCACAACAGGGACTGCTAAAAGGTTTGTCTCCACCTTTCTTTGTTTGACACTGTCCTGCACAACATCCTGGTCTCTAAACTGGAAGGACATGGATTTGATGGATGGACTGCTCGGTGGGTAAGGAATTGGCTAGATGGCCACTCTCAAAGAGTTGTGCTCAATGGCTCAATGTCCAAATAGAGACCTGTGGCAAGTGGAGTCTCTGAGGGATTGGAGCTGGGACTGGTGCTGTTTAACACCTTTATCGGCAACATGGACAGTGGAATTGAGTGCCCTCTCAGTGAGTTTCCCGACAACCAAGCTGTGTGATGTGCTTGACATGCTGGAGAGAAGGGGTGCCATCCAAAGAGACCTCAACAGGTTGGAGAGGCGGGCCCATGCCAACCTCATGAAGTTCAACAAGGCCAAGTGCAAGGTCCTGCACCTGGGGTGGAGGAATCACAAGCACAAATACAGGCTGGGTAATAAGTGGATTGAGAGCAGCCCTGCAGAGAAGGGCTTGGGAGTGCTGGTTGATGAAGCGCTGAACATGAGCTGGCAATGTGCACTGGTAGCCCAAAAAGCCAACGGTATCCTAGGCTGTATCAAAAGATGTGTGGCCAGCAGGTTAAGGGAAATGATTCTGCCCCTCTACTCTGCTCTGGTGAGACCCCACCTTGAGTACCTTAGACACCGAACTTTAGACACCAACTAGGTCCTCAAGCTGGGTAAGAGGACATTTCCTATACAGTCAGATGATTGTGTAACTGATTTAACCACAGTTAGGGAAGTTTTCCCAGAGTATATCACACCCTTGACTTGCCCATTACATCAATCCTTACATTTTTATTCCTTACCTTTACAGTCCTCAATAAACAGTACTGGTCTTTGGGACCAGTAGTTTAATATCTTCATCAGCAACATAGTGGGATCAAGTGCACCCTCAGCAAGTTTGCAGTTGACACCAAGCTGAGTGGTGTGGTTGGCATTCCCAAGGGATGGAATGACATTCAGAAGTACCTGGACAAGCTTGAGAAATAGGCCTGTGTGAATTTCATGAGGTTCAACAAGGCCAAGTCTAAGTTCCTGCACCTGTGTCTGGTCAATCCACAACCTCAGTACAGACTGGGGAATGAATAGATTGAGAGCAGCCGTGAGAAGGAATGGTGGATTAAAAGCTGGACATGAGCCAGCAATATGTGCCCACAGCCCAGAAGGCTAACCATATCCTGGGCTGCATCAAGAGAAGCATGGCCAGCAGGTCAAGGGAAGTGATTCTGCTCCTCTACTCTGCTCTGGTGAGACCTCACCTGGAGTACTGTGTCAAGCTCTGGAGTCCGCAGCACAAGACAGATATGAACCTGTTGGAGCGGGTCCAGAGGAAGGCCACAAAAATGGTCATAAGGTTGGAACACCTCTCTGTGTCTTCACACGATGAGAGAGTTGGGCTTGTTCAGCCTTTCAGTACTTAAAGGAGACTTATAAGAAAGACAAGGCCGAACTTTTTAGTAGGGCCTGTTGTGACAGGACAAGGGATGATGGTTTTAAACTGAAAGAGAGTAGGTTTAGACTAGATCTAAGGAAGAAGTTTGTTATTATGAGGGTGGTGAAACACTGACACAGGTTACCCAGAGAGATGGTAAATGCCTGGAACCGTTCAAGGTCAGGTAGGACAGGGCTTTGAGCAACCTGATCTAATTGAAGATGTCCTTACTCACTGCAGGGGTGTTGGACAAGGTGACCTTTAAAGGTCCCTTCCAGCTCAAACCATTCCATGATCTTCCGACTCTAAATTCTCCTAGGCTTTGAATACATTCACATTCTGTAGCAAGAGCCAGGATGTTCCAGAACAACTGCCATAATCCCATGCTGCAGGGAGGCACTGGAGGAGAAGAAAAACTGCTGGGCAACTGGGTTTACCCAAATGTGGGCATTTTGCTAGGACTCTGGCAAAACAGAAGTTCCTACTTGCATTTACACATAATATTGAAAGAATTGGCCTAGTTTTACTGGAGTTTACATCATTTTTTTCAAGATCTTGTTTCAGTACTTATGTGCAAAGTGAAAAGAGGTGAAAACTGTGACAGAAAGAACACCGGTCTCATCTCTGCTGCATGCTGAAGGTACATGAAATGATTTCCCTTCCTTTTCTCCCAAGCGAGTAGCAGAACTAAACCGAGCACTGGGTCCCCTCTGTTGCACATTTCTGCATTTGCTCTGCTGTGTTCACAGTGCCTACAACCACACAGGTGGGTGCAGTGCAAGAAAGCTGTTCTTCACGTGCCTGAAGGAGGTCACCGAATTTACGATTGACAGTCACAAGCAGACACTGCAGATTTTTTTCAGTACCTGTGGAGATTCTTGAAAGTGAAGGAGACCAAGGGCAGAAGGGAGGTACAGATCACACTGTCCTTCTCCACAGGCTCTTGCATCAGCTCTGTTAGATACGCAGAGATACACACCACAACATCGTCTTACTGCATTGGAACACTATCCTGGGGCACTTGACGTCAGTTCCTCCTGCGTGCATAAAGCAAACAGTCACATGGCATCGCTGGGGTGTTTTCTTTTCCTCTACAGGAGAGATTCTGTTTGCAGGTCCCAGTTGAGGGATCGGCAGCCACCTACAGAGGCACATCAAAGGAGGCCCCCCACAGCTGCAAAGGGAAACTGGCTGGGATTACACAGAGACAGCGCAGCAGAGAGTAACTTCGCAGCCAGCTAGGCGCATAAAGAGCTTGGTACAGAGAGAAACGGCCTAATGCAAGTCCCTTTCCAAAGGAAGCTAAGGCTCCTCACATATGGAAGGGACTAGGAAGAAACATCAAGAATGCCGATCTTTTTTTTTTTTCCTTTTGCACGTGACATTTTATGCTTTTAGTGATTTCATTTTGACAGAGATTTTACTAATGGTCATTTTACCTATTCTATATTGAAATGTGTACTGTACACATAATATAAAGTTTTGGTTTTGTATGAAAAGGAAAATATCTAATGGATTAAGATTATACACAATTAGTACTGAACATTTAAAAAATCAAAGAGAGGTTAACATACATCACCATTGCTAAAGAAATTGTAGATGTACAAAAATGAAATTTCAAAAATAAAATATCTAGAATAATTAAAGGATATACGAATCACAGAAACATAAAATAGTTTAGGTTGAAAAAGAGCTTTAAGATCATCGAGTCCAACTGTTAACCTAACACTGCCAAATCCAGTGAGTTTGGATAAAAACAAAGACCCTAGTTCTGCACATTTGTAGTGCCACGACTCTCAACACACATTTCTGTTTCAGTTACTAAAGCTATTAAAATGCACAAAGTTAAGCAGGTTTATAAGAGACTGTAATACTGGGCAACTTAAACTCACATTATTTTGAAGGGATCCTGGGGAACTCCAACTTTCAATGCTGAGAATTTCCTTTCTCCCTTATTTACAGCAGAAAGTTATCTACATCTCCTAATGTAACTCCAAATTTAGACAAGAACATAAGAAAACTTGAGTAATATTAATCCTTCTACCTTTAGTAACAAATATATTGTATCAGGTTTATAGAACATGAAATGTATTATTCACAAAAGCCTGTGACTGAAGAACTCAAAGCTAGGAAAACTCTTTGAAGTATCTGTTATATATTCTGTAAACAGCCTCTGCTTCTATCAGCATTCTGCTCGACATGCTAGGAGAGGCAAAAATTCAGCCTTAGAGTCAGCCAAGTCAGTATCTCCCTACATCTATCTGCTAAGTATCTACAGAAAAATATTGACTGTGAGGAAAGGTCCTTCGTGCCAGATACACCTAAGAGGGACGAGAGTTGGAGGACAAAGGATTGTCAGGCACCCTAGAAAAGCCCCAACGTGCAGCCACAGGCACTGAGAAGCCAGGATGGAGTCCAAGCTACCAGCTTCCTACTCTTCTGGGATACCTTGATTTTGACTTCATGCCCAGCTGCCCAGGCTTTGGGGTTTGTTTGAGCTCCTTTAGTGTGGCAGGAACATCCTTCCCCTCCTAAGGCTCCTCAGGGGTGACACTACCACACGTGCACATGATTCAGGGGTGGCTTGATTCTTATCTTGGCTTCCTAGCCTCCAGAGTGGTTTGAAGCCTGTATGCTCCACATGTTTCTCCAAGAACGAGAATCTCCCAGTCAGCAACATTCACTTTCCTCAGCCATCAGATCTCCTCAGGAAAGTCCTGAACCTCCTTAGACTCAGGAGTTCCTCAAGGACAACCTCAAGCACCCCTGGCCTATTCTTAGAGGGGCTTGACCTCATCCTCTACTTGGCTTCAGGGGTGGTTTAATTGCCCCAGACAGGTTGGCTTGCTCTGGGACGTTGTGATCACCGTGGTTCCCTGGGACAATCTGACCCTCTGCAATCACACATCCTTCTAGGCTGCTTTGAGACAGCCTGGATAACCCCAGCTGTCGGGGCTGCTCAGGGAGGGCTTGAAGTCCCCAGGCCCCTGTGGTTTCTCTTAGGTGTCACTTCAGCCCCTCTCCCACCAGCCTCCAGTGCTCCCCAGTGTGGAGCAATTCCTCTCCCTGTCTTCCTAGGCTGCTCAGGGACATCCATAACACCTAGCCTCATGGGTGCCTTGATCCCCATCCTGAGGATGCCTGCTCTGAGATACCTTGATTTTATCCCTGACCAGCCACAGAGGCTCCAGGAGGGAGGTTGGATTCCCCACTGCAACTGGTCTACAGGGTGACTTGACATTCCTCCAGCCTTTGGGATCTCCTCAGGGAAGCTCTGAGCCTTCACCTACCACACTATGGCCTTAGGGGTGACTTAATCCATTTGTCACCCTCAAAGACTAATCTAGCAACCCCTCTTTTCATCCCCCAAGCCCTGGTCCCAGAAAAGGAACTACTCAGGGATAGCTTGGTTATCCCACACTTTCCCAGCTCACTGACAGCTTCAGCCTCATCCCAGCTTCCTGCTGTTGGTCAACCCTCCTCCACCCTTCACCAGCCACCTGGTCCCTAGGGCTCTTTGGGGGCAGCCTGAACTGCCCCCAGATAGCCCAGAGGAGCCTCAGAGCCCAGGCAGGGCTCTGCAACTTTCAATGCTGAGTATTTCCTTTCTCCCTTCTGGGAGAAAGGGAGGCTCAGGAAGCCCTTACCACCAGGGCACAGTTCTGCAGGATCTGAACAGGGAAAGCAGACCTGTATACTGGTATCAAGATCCATTGACAGCACCAGACTGTTGAAGGCAAGGTAATGACTCAAGTGTAAGTCTACACTGGGACCCCTGTCCAGGGAGCCAGAGTAAGAGACAGGGCTGAAGACAAAGCTGTGACAGTAGACCAAGGTCCAGGCAGGAGACAGGAACAGAAATAGGACTGGAGACAAGTACACCTTCAACAATATATCTTAAAGTAAGTTTAAAGGCTCAGGCCTGAGCTTAAATAGACATCCTGGCCATGGGCAGAGGATGTGAGTGGAGGTTTCAGGTGAGGTTGGTCAGGGCCAGTAAGGCCTATGGATGCACTCAGTGCCCCAACACTCTGGCAAAGTCTGACTGGGAAAACATGCAGGAGCTCCCACATTAGCATAGTGAGAGTTCTTTTGCCTTGGGGACCTTGTGTGATTTCTGATTTGGAACAGGCACAACTTTTAACTTTTTCACATCCTCAAAGTGGTAAAAGCATATTGGCAGAAGCATGATGTAAAAACTGGGAGTATTTAGTTAAAAACAGTGTCTGCAACAGGGAGGGCAGATGAAGCCTGGGAAGCAGAATGACTTGTGTGGCGTTCCAAGAAGTCCCTAAGATGCAGCCCTAAATGGCAGTAGTTATCAAGGAGGGCACGTGCACATTTCGGGAAGGCATAGCACTTGGGTGGGATGAAATGATACCTCTTGTCGAAATTTCTTATGAGATTAGCACAGGAATTACAACTGATTTGACACTGCGGAGTGGTGTCTCTGTGGGAATTCTGTTTTTCCTGAGATTTCATGGATTGAAAGGTTCTGTAGGACTGCATTAGAGTGGCAGACTCTCTCCAGACAATTGGAGAGAGCTCTTCAAAGAGGAAAAGGATGAGAATGTGAAATTCACAGAGAGTGCAAAAAGAACCCAGGAAATTTATTTCAATGTCATCTGGAGGTAAATACAACCCTAAAAAAATACTAGAAGAGTCTTGTGGGCTGGGGAGGGCTCAAACTGCACTGATGAAGAGGTCTTACTGTCTCCTCAAGAAGGGGACAGGGGTGCTACAGAACCATATAAGCATGATGGCTCCACAGGTCTGAGCAAATATAAACTCACAACGCCTTGTGAGTTCAGCCTTGCTGATGAACTCCTGGAGTCATCACACTTGTAGGACCAAGGAGGAGTTAGTACAATTGCACAATCTCTAGGATTGCTGCTCAGCACCTGTACAATGCCTCCAGAAGTTCTGCATAACTAAAGGGTCCTCTATCTGGGAACCAGGGAAGTGACTTCTAAAATCAGGGAGGTCCAGAGTGCTTGCTCTCTCTGAAATGCATCAAAGAACTCCAGTACAAGGACAAAACTGTTGCTGAGCCTCTTCTCTGTGGGTTTGTTCGCATGGAGTGGCAATGGGCTTGACTAGTAGTTTGAAATTTACTGCCTGTTTGTAATGTGAATATAGTTTTAAACAGCTTTGGATCCTTTCTAAGGCATTAAGAGTAACCCCAAAGATTAAAAAAAAATTTGTAATTCCTTTGATTAAAAAATCCTCATATTGTCAGCTCTAAAAAGACTTGTACAATAGCTGTCTGGGCTGTCAAATCCTAACAGAGTCTTGGTAAATTCCTGGTGTGTTTTTTATTGCCTGAAGGCTCACTGTTCAGTAAACAGAATGATATATTTGAATTTAAGATTGCTTTCAGAACTTGCTACTCCTGGGCATGGACAAGCTAAAGGAGATGATATAAGAGGCAGTAAGTTCAGCAGGACTAAATCATTTGTTTGGATTCCAGCCATGGCATGAAAGTTTGAAGCAGAAAAAGGCAAGTTGGTTTGATGCAGAGGAAAAGAAGCTTTCTTCTTGGGTACATAGAGCAACCATCCCAACTGAATACAGAGACAGAAATGAAACACCAAAGGAGGAAAAGGAAACAGGCCTGAGAGAAGGTATTTGCTCAGGTCCATTCCTGATGGTGGCACCCAGAACTGGCGATATAAACACTCTCCAGTGGGTCACATCTTGTCTTGCTGTAACAGCAAAGGCATATGTTCTTACCCATCTTCTTCTGGTTTGTGCTGGAAGCGCTGGGAATTTCAAACTTGTGAAAAGGAGTTCAGGAAGGCTGAATCTCAACATTAAGCAGCACGTTCATTTAGTCACAGCTCTCTGACACAAAGGAGTCTCAGTTGTGTGCATTATTCCGTCCCAGTTTCCTCAGAATTATCAGTATCTTCTGTATGTGACATGACATACGACGTATGGGTGATAATCCTCATATCAACCATGGGGATACTCCTGGCTGGTCCTCACTTGCCTGTGAAGGCTATTTAAGCCCCGTAAGTCTTTACAGCGTTGCTCTGGTATCAATTTCTGGATGCCCATGGTTTCATATTCCTCTTTGGATCCAGTGATGACAGGGGAGGACAATACATTCACCATATGGTGCTAGAAAGCACTGGATTTTGGTAGTTCAAAGGGCGACAGAGTTGACAAAGACCAGCTTTTGAGGCATTGATTTCAGGAGCCCCTGAGAACAAATGAAAAGTTAAACACTGAGGCAAGACCACCACCACCACCACCACTGCTTATTCTCTTTCTACTGTCTCTGAGGGAAACTGGGAGTTGTTATCTATTTAATCCATGACCCAGAGAGGTAGCCAAGGAAGGCTGTGCTAGGCTCCAAGGCCCTAATTGTCCTGGTCAGCCTCATTGCACCCATACCATCAGCCCATGGACCCCATTTCAGCTCAGGTTTGGATCATCAGGCCTGAACTGAAGTGCCTGTTCCTGAATTGTTGTTCAGATTTTCTGGATTGACCTCAACCCCAGCTCATAACCTTGTCTTCCTGATGTTGGCTGGAATGTCAGTGAGACCTGTTTCTGTCACCACCCCACCAGGCTTCTATGGGATTGCCTTAACTGGGTTGTGGCCACCTTTGGCTCCTGACTTACATGATCCTTGAAGACTCGCCCCATTTTTCATGTCTCCCATCCTGAAACTTCATCACGCAAACCCCACGCACTGCCTAAACGTTGTTCCTCCAGCAGTCATAGTGCAGGGGGAATCAGAATTGTGAAGTAAATTTTGCTCAGGCTCTAAGCTGGTTTGGGAGAGGCTTCAATACCTCACTAGCTGGACAGGCTATAGATCTGAGGAGCACTCCTGGGAACCAGCTGGAATGGCCAAAATCTGAGCTTTTCACAGCAAGTATCCCTCAAAACCCAGGGTATTGTGAGGTGCAAGATCACATCATGATGGGAGGAAAAGCTGTGCTGGGCCCCAAGTGCACACATAAGCCCTAATTGCCCTGATGAGATTCACTTGGGACCTCAACCCACAACCTCTGCCCATGCTCAGGAGCCCCATTTCAGCCCATTTGCTGGTCTGAGCTGTGTCATAGGTGTGTCCATGCCTAGTCCTACTCCCTGCTGCTCCTGAACTGTTTGGATTTCCTGGACAGACCTCAAACCTGACTTGTTACATTACTTTTGTCTGAAGATTGCTCAGCTGTTGATAGGACCTGTTGCTATCACAAGACTTGCGCTGTTCTCCCTGCCCAGTCATGGTAGGATAGTGTACAGTGAGGGCTCTTGCCTTATCTGTGCTATGATCACCCTCAGTTCACCTTCCCTTGTGGAGCAGCCTCATGATTGCTCCTCTCTGATAGGCTGTGGGGATGGTAGGAGAAAGGAAAGTCCTACAAGGGACAGCTGGGAAAGAGAGGGAGATGGAAGAGATCAAGGGAAAGTGGCATTCCTCAGACACTGTCACTAATTCCTGTGTTTCTGACAGCTGCTCTCAACCGTGCCAGAGAAGATCACAACAAATGTGCTGATAAAACACTATCCAACAAATGTGTTTGCCTGGTGAACTTTGTTTCTCCAGTACTTCAGGAGGAGTAGCAATGGTTTCTGTTCTTTCTGAAGGCAGATACCCATTCACCTCATTTCTGCTGGGAGCTACCTTCTTCGGAAGAATTTCTGTGTGGTGGATCAGCCTTTGTTAAGGCTGATGGAAGATGTGAAGGCAACATCTTTTTTACTTCCTGGGGAAACACCCAGATTCTGGTCACTACTACCTTGTGAGCAGACAGTTTACCTGCTTTCCTCCTCCTATCACAGCTCTAGGATGACTTTATTGCTTCTCCCTACTTCTCCTCCCCTTTTTTTTTTTTTTCTATTAGGATCTTAGCAAGCCCATGTGGAGCCAGACAGGGTTCCCACAGCTGCACCTTGGAGAGTGGGAACCAGTCTTATCTAGACTCAGCAATGGAGAAAAAGACACCATGGTTTTGCTGTGACACTGCTGGTCCTTCAAATCCCTTTCAGAGCAACACATACCACTGCTTCTGCCCATTGTCTGGCAGGTAGCAGTGTTACAGTGGAGTCAGGAGCCATCCCCTCACTGCTGGGGCAGAGTTGGTTGATGCCCCGGCCTTGGCTCCAGTCCAGCATTTTGGAGAGTCATTATACTCCCCATAGGGTCCAACCCAGAGGGACTGAGGAGCAGAAGGTGATGAAGGCAAAGCCTCACTGATAGTGATCCACTAGGTCAGAGTATGATTAATAATTAGAAGAATGTGCACAAACAGCAGGAATATCCATAGTTGCACAGCTAAAGGACAAATAATATAAATACAGATGGGGGTAAAGCTTGTCCTGTCATCCTTGAGGACACATAATATCCACGAAAGCCAGAGGAAAAGAACAGCAAAGAGCCCCTATTCAGCAGGGAGCACATGCTGCTGTTTAAAAAAACCTTCTGAGTGTGGCTGAGTTATTCACATGTTCAGAGTTAAGTGTATACTTAGGATCTCTCCTACACAGAGGCCCAAAGGCAGTCAGGATTTCACCCAGATCACATAATGATTTAGTGAGGCTGTAAGAAATAATCTCTGGATATTCCGTTCCTCGCGCTAGCCAGTGAATCATGATGTCTCTCTAGGCAATCTGACTGGCGTAATCCTGGGGAGGGGGGAAAGTAGGAAAATAAAACAGGATTTCCATTTTATCAAGACAAAGCTGTAGCTAGAGCTGATAACAGGTTACTTGAAAGAATGCTGGTCATGTACGCTTAGTGATTGTTGCTTAATTTGTTTAAGTTGAAAAAGCCTATTTCTACAATGGAATACAAATTAGGGTAATTATGTTGTGATGGAGTACTGCATGTGTAAGATGAAAGCCTTTCTTTACAAAAGCCTCTTCATCACTTCAGTAGAAGAAAATAAAATCCTGCTTAAACAACGTGTTGTTTTTTTTATTTCCATTTGAACAAAAGACTTTTAAATCTTTTTTTCTCCTCTCTAATATCGCATGGCTTGGTTTTCTAGAAGTACTTTTACTTTTGACAGCCTCAGAGTTAAACCCTCCAACGTACATTCCGATATGTAAATATAAAAGGCTGAGGTAAACATAGTAATGTGTAATTGTTTCACAGCCTCCATAAACTATTACTAGCCAAGCTTTCAGGTTATATATTTTTCTCATTCTCCTGACTGTCACAGTTGCTCCTAAGCTTTCTTCTGCCTTAGTACTCTGTATGTGTCATAAAAACACAACATACAGTGGTGTTTGTAGTAGGTTGAAATAAAGTACTGGGTTTTTAGATATGTCTTAGAAGATAGAAGCAGCATCTAGCTTCTTTGTATCTACTAGCACCACTGAGTCCTCTCAAGAGCTGAAATGGATACAGCCAGATCCTCTGATCATAAATTACTCAGATACAGATCGAAAGCAATCCACTGCAGATATGTATGTACCCATAATAATTATTTTTGTTTAAACTTTCTATATGAACAGTATCTGTAGTTACTGTTTCGCATGGCACATCTTCTAAAGCATCAGTATGAAATACTTATTGCACAGGCTTACCCTTGCTCAAGGTACAGACACAATTATCCAAATGTTCTTATCCAAGCCATCCTTATTCACATAAGCAAATCTTCCCATCATTAGTTCCAGCAAATGGCTGTGTGACTAAGATCTACTTGCAGAAGTAAGAATTTGCTGGATTGTGCCCTTAGTTAACATGACAGGGGAGAAAATTGATTTCCTTGTACAGGAAAAGTAGACAATGCAAAAGTAAATACAGAGAGAATCATTATTCATTCTCTTCACACTAGAATTCAGAAATGGTATTTGAAGTTTGGGGAAATTGTCTTAATTAGGATTATTTTAAATGATGACAGTTTAAAGGCAGGCAATTTAATTACCAGAAAGACAGATCAAAGCAAATGCTTGAAATGGACATTTTAAAATTACTTATCAAGGAAGATGGAATTTAATAAAATAAAGGGGGAAAGAAAGTAAATATGCAGAATGCCCAAGTGTTCCCCTCCCAGGGAGCTAAGAAGACTCCCTCCTCGGCTTCATGTGCTTGACTGGAAAACCAGTCATGCTTGTAAGAAATAGATATGTCAGACCTAGTATGTGCACATGTACAGAGAAAGACAGATAATTGCTTCTATCTCCAAAAGGAAATGTTATTTTCTAGCTTATTTTTGCAAAAGTAAGACCAGTATTTGCACAATCAAGTTACATTGCTGCGTTTGCAAGTATGGTAAGGTGTCTGAATTATAGTGTTTACAGCTATGATTGCCTGTGACACAAGAAGGCACCTAAAAATGGCAGACGTAATTTGACTTAGAAGAGCAGAGAGCCACACTGAATCACAGGAGTCTGGGCAGGGGAGCAGATTGTACCTACTCCCACCTTCCCCTTAGCAAGGTGCATTTATGCCAACAGGGGCACAGGGAAGGAGACAGCTCTCATACCTTTGCCTATGGGGGCAGGGGGAGCTGAAATCANCCAGTACTCCCAGGTCCCTCTCTGCCTGGCCACTCTCCAGTCACTCATCCCCCAGCCTGTAGCACTGCCTGAGGTTATTGCAGCCAAAGTGTAGGACCCTGCACTTGGCCTTGTTGAACCTCATACCATTGACCTCAGCCCATTGATCAAGCCTGTCCAGGTCCCTCTGCAAATTGCTCAGTACTTTCTGTGGGGACCTATCATTGTTTGCTTAGTCGTGTTACATTCTCGTTTGTTCATGATTTCTAGTGATCTGAATTTAAATATATTCCTAGAGTCTCCAAAATTACAGTAGAGTAAGATTGAGAAGCAAAAGTCACTTCCTACATATCTGTCCTTTTTGTAAGAATATGTCTTTAGTTTTTCATTATTGTGATAGCTTTTGTTGCATTCAATAAATTGAAGGCCACGAAACAGAAGACACAATATGATTAAAAGGCAATCAAAATAATTAGTGAAGTTTTAGGCTCTTAAATGGTCGGGGAAATTCCACTGGATCTTTGTGACTCTATTTTCAGGGATAGCTTTTTAATGGCATTTTTTTTCCTTTCCTAAATGAAGAGATTGGCAGTGTATGTTATGGGATAAAATATGTTGATTATATTATTTGGTGAATATTTGCACTGAGCTTGTCTTGTCTCCTTCTGACATCACTTGCAGTATTCTTCTGTATTCTGAAATAAAGAACATGTTTTTTCCATTTCGGTTCTGCAAAGCGGTGCTTGCAGTCGCACATTCATCAGATCGCACCGTCACTTCCTTAGTATAGAGTATCACACCTTACAGTAGAGCATGTTTTGAGGGATAATATTCAAATATTTTGTAATGATGGTGCTCTTAGGTTCAGCTCTGACAAAAGAGAGAGTTCAGGGATTTATCCCTGTGGTCACAAAAAGGCCAACTCACCGTACTGACCTAGCAGAACTCCGGGTGACTCTTGCCATAACACAGTTATATTTTCATAAGATCATTCTACCCTCTGAACCTTCCACTGACACCCTGTGGGAGTTGCCCCTGTGTATCTGACAGCTGAATTGGTCCTCCGTGGATTTTTAGCACATGGAGCTATGCACACAACTTTGGTTAACAATAACGTGTTGCTATGGGAGCTCTGTACGTGCAACTCCCTGCTTACTGTGCCGAAAATTGTGCTGAAAGGCAAATGTAAGTATGTGTAGTATTAGCCTAATTATTAAGTAGAATTGGAATCTGCTGCTCCATGAATATCAACCAGAGAAGGAGCATAGCATGAATAAGGATGCTCGCCAGCAGTGACTGAGGTGCATCTTCTGCATTCCTTTACACAGAAATCACATCCATAGCCGGGAGACTAATTATTTTGGAACCTAAGGGAAATGCAGTCTATATAAGAGAGAGAGTGATCTGCAGTTAAGGATCAGTGAGCCAGCTAATGGCTGGTTAGTCAGGAGGGTATAACTCTAGAATGTTAATAAAATGTGTCTGAAGTCCAACACATCAGGGAAGAGGCTGAATGCTGTGGAAGATATATGGAGACAGAGGCTCTGTTGTTTTCTACCACTGAACTACTCATTTAAAGCAGGTTTAAAATCTGTTTTGAGACTTGTTTATGAATTTCAAAATACCAGCAGGATAATAAAACAAAACTCACTGTGGCCGAAGCAAACACAGCTTATAAAAGCAAAATATTACAGTTTTGCGAAGTGCATAAAACATTTTGGGAGCTTGCTGCGCAGGTGTACAGCACAGGACTCTTGTGCAGTAGAGGCTTGGCTGGTTTTCATCATGCCCTTGCTAATATAGATCATGACTTATTAACTGAAACAGCATGTAACATTTTAAAATATTATATAAATGCTAGCTGTTTAATACTCACAAGAAACAACTTGGGTCAATACCACAGCTTTATTTTGTGGACAAAGAGAATAAAGCAGAAATCAGTTAAAGGTTTTGACAGGAAAGCCTGTAGGAAGTACCAAATTGCTACTTAAGATATATTACATAAAATAGTTGTTATATTATTTTGCTTGATACAGTGCATGCAGCTGTGGAGTAAGTGCTGCACACTAACATATTGATAAACAAAAGAGAACACCTTGCTCCTTAAAATCTCCCCTCTCAGAGATCCAACTTCTGTAGTTCTATGAGCCCCATACCCAGGCTTGCATGGTGCTGAGGGCCACAAGATGGATCCCACACACGTCAGAGACTTGAGTGACAGCAAAATTCCGGAAACAGCTCAGAGGCAGGTGACAGCACAGAAGCTCCTTGGGGTGCATCTCGAAGCGGACACAGCTCCATGTTGTGGTGGCCCAGCCATAACAGCCTCCACCACTCCATCTCTTCAGCACTGCACCAGGAGACTCTGTCCATTGCCCTCTGAGAGATTCCTGTCCAGCATGGAGCCCGTTTCTAGTTGTGGGAAGAGGCAGGTATGCATTTTGCAACTCTTTTACATCTCAAACCACAGAACCGGTCCCACTGCTTAAATATACTTGCTGTTGGCAGAATTGTAATAGTTTCCTGAACAGGAGCAGGCATTTTTTATCTCCACATCCATATTATGACACTATCTCTGAGGCATTCTGTAATGTCACTCTCATAGAAACAGTTTTCAAGGAAAATGAAACTTTCTAGATTAGACTTTGAAGATGACTGTGACCATACTTAATGTTACGCTGTCGACAGCAGACTTCTGCAAATAATGCTGTCACACAAGTAGTCTCTGATAGTCTAACCTCTTCTTCTACAAGAATTTATAATGTATAGTCTACACTATCTGATTACTCCACCTCCTCCTGTACCTCTACTACCAGTTCTTGTAGTTGTGGCAGTTTCTCTCTCCAAAAAAATTATTTGAAAGGGAGTAAAAAGGTTTTGTACCAATTACACTCTTACAAGAACTCAGCTGTTATCAATAGAGTTATTCCAATTTACAACACCCTAATTAAACTTGCTCTTGAGTTGCCTAAAGCATCCACAGGAAAGATGGGTCAGTAGGTATTTTTGTAATTTTCAGCTTCTGAAAACAGAGATATTTTAGTATATTAGTCTTTTTACTGGCAACATATACTATTTCGATAAAATAATTTTAGGAATTAGGGACACTTCAAAACAAGTGAGTGTGCATATACATATAACAACAGAGTAGGAGAACTCACAAGTAGTTCAGAGCCGCTGAAGGACTTCTGCTCCATTGAGAAACATTAAGTGTCAGGTTTGGAAAATTTTACAGTGTTAAGTTTCAATCTAGGAAGGAAAGTGAAATGGTCAGACCATGGACTCTACATTCATATAGTGCAAAGGCAGTTCAGATGAATTTGCATCTTCAAGGAACAAGACAGTACCAGACTCTAATGAGGGCTCTTGCTGATGGCTGTGCCTTAAATGGTGTCTTTGTTACCTGTTGGGTGTGGATTGTTAGTATTTTTTAATACCAGCCATTTTTTCACATCCCTATAGGTATTTGAATTAAAAATGTCCAGAATATCCCATACAACCAGTAACAAACACAGATATCAAATACAGTATAGGAGCTTTAAGCATAAGTTTATCCTTATTTCCACATTCTTTTGCCTTCAATAAGCTCTGGAATCTTTTTCATATTTGTAACCCTGCATTGGTAGAGATGGACATAAATTCGAAACAATACTTTGGCATGCTTCCCAAAAAATGAGTTCATACGATGAGAAATGGATTCTTAACAGGAACTGCATGTTTGTAATTGGTTTTGACCTGTTTTTGTTTCCACGTCATTTGTAATTTTGCAACAATGAAGTCTGCAAGAAAAACTCATTGAGTGTTTACAGTGAGACCCTTCCAAAATGCAGTCAGTGTGTTTGGTATTTGAAAACACGGCCACAGCTCATGAAGCCCCAGAGTGAAAGGAAATCTGGACTGAGTTTTCAAAAGTGGAAAGTGGAGTTCTGCACACACAATTGGGTGTTGGGATTGCACAGCTGCCGCGGACTGTCCCCTGACTGGGAATTGGAGCAACCAGCCATAAACTGGAGCTTGCATGCATTGCTGTGCTGGTGAGGAATTGTGGCCTCCATTATTTCAGCAATGCCATGGTGTATTTGCTATTTAGAGATGATGTAAGAGATGCTGCTTTCCTAATTCAAAGGGGAAATCGAGGGACTACAGGCAGCTTCCTTGCTTTCAACCACCTGTAACTGCTTTTTCTGCACCTCTTCTGGGCTGTGCTAGCAAGCACTAGGGTGGAGAAGACAGCAGCGCAGCATATTTCTGCCCCAAAAAGTGCCTTTACCCAAAATGCTTCGAATTCCCGAGCAGACTAATGCTGCTGGTTTGACATGTGACTTCTGTGTCAGATTCCAGAGGTCACCTTCAAGCCCTATGGTCTCCACCGGGCTTCCTGGAACTTCTGTACACACCACCTCCACCTAGTGCGCTGGACAGTTTTGGCTCAACCATGCCCCATCCTGGCCCAGTCTCTGCTCTGTCTCCAGTCAGGACTGGGCCCATTGCCATGAGGAGCTTGTCTCCTGGGCTCACTGCTTCCCAAAAGTATCAGGGACTTTCAGTGCCCCGGCACCCATGAAGGGTCATGGCCAGCCCTGGGTATTCCTGCAACACCCCACTCCCTAGCTCCCTTGTAGGGCAGCCCAGCTTCTGTTGCACCTCACGAAACACTTGTTTTTTGCAACAGTCCTTAATGAGGAGCAGGGATAGCAACCATCAGTCTCACCTGAACATAACCAACCTGAAATAACTGCGGTTTCCCGCAGCAGCCTAGGCGCTGTACCTTCTGATCAAGACTTTGGGGAAAAAAGTCAGATTTGTCCTTTTCACCATTGTGATTATGTTCACAGACAGGACTATACAGATGGTCTCTCTGTGTCCAGGTAGTTTTCTATCATACAGAACTTCAGTTTCTTTTGATGTCAGTTTTCTTTTTCACTTTTTTTTCACCCTGTTCTTCAAACTTTATCTACTGGTGTGGTATACATGTTTCATTGTCTCTGAAACCACCATGCTCATAACCTAGTAATCAAACCCTCACAAAGGTCACATCCCTCATATCTTCAGTTCCTAAATCCTAAATTTTGCATGCATTCTGATGGCTTGAAGCCTTCTATCTCAAAAGCTGACTCAGATCAATTTAATCTTTTTTTTAGTAATATTAAGTTCACTATGCTCTTCTCTAAACCTGGGTGTTTTATTTCCTCGGCTGTTCTTATTTGCATTACTTAAGGAATAGTATTGTATCTCCAGTCTTCATTAAACATTGTTTGTAGTCCATACTTGTAACCCATAGTGGACAGGAAAATACAATTTCAAAGACCAAACATGAATAATGATTTATGACAGCTGATGTAGCAGAACTGTAGCCGATGTTGTCACCACCTTTTAGTCCATAAAACTTCCTACCCTATTCCACTCAAAAATCTGCTTTCTCACAGTCTGCTCAAAGGCAATTTTTATTGGATTTTTGACTGGGACAATGCAGCATTCTTTGAACCTCAAGACAGTGAAAAAAAATTTTTAATACTTTTTTTTTTTTTACTTTACAAGAATGGCAAGCTCTTTTTCTCTTATCCTATGAACAAAAGGGCTGGGAGTTAAGAGGAAAACATTTGACAGATCGGTTCCTAATTGAAAAGTGTCTGCGAGTGATCCAGGGAAGGTCAGTTGAGATTTGCCTGACCTGTCAAGCCTTGAAAATTGTACCTTGTGCAGAAGAGTGACTCGTCGTTCTTCATCCACGTTCCAGATCTTACCTGCATAGGGAATGGCCAAGTCTCCTGAGGAGTTCAGAGCTGTGTTACCTGCCCCACAGCAGAGCATGTGCTCAGGGTGCAGCTGTGCGGCGTGCTGAGTGCTTCTCCAAAATGCTGAGCACTCTGTCCACTGACTCATGGGGAGAATGAGTGAAGGATCCCAACTGTTTGTAACACCTTACAGGACTAGGTTGTGACTCTTACAAACCAGCACATTACTGTTCGCTAGACATCAATTTTAAAACCTACTATGCATGCCCATCTGTGTCCATCTCTGCTGAGATCTTACTCTTGCCAGCAAACTTGCCCACTGTTTCTGCTCCTTCTGGACTTGGATGTTGTTACATGAGCTAACTTCATGTTTCTTACATACAGAATTAAATCTGTCTCAACTCTGATTCCTTCACAAATGTCCTTTTCCTCTTTGTGTCCACTGTAATTCTCTTTAACTTCAGAGACTGTTCTCCATGGGAAACAGCATCAGGACATGGCATAAGCCAATATTGTATTATTGCAGATAATTACGATGGTTTTTTTTTCCCCAATATACTTGCTACTATTATTTTACAGATTTTTTTGTAGCCTGCATAAGCCTTTGAATTTATTTTAAAATTTATTGAAAGTCTAAGTCAGTGTATCTAAAACGTTCATTGTTTTAAGAGTATTACAACTTTTAAGGACATTATGGTTTTGTTCCATAAAATATGCTTACTCTGGGTTTTTCTAAGTACTTTCCACATTTGATCTCTTAATAACTATTCCAAAGTTTCTCACAGTTAGTGAGAAAGTATTTTCCTGTTGATGGCAGAGTATTGTATTGCCATTTTTATATTTTTGCCTCCACCTCTTTTCTGGGACAGGTATTCAGAGAAAAATCACCCTCTTACAGCAGATAAATCTGTTCATTGCCATTTCAGTAATTTTTCTTTTTTCCTCAGATGGATATTCTTTGCTTTTTGTGACACAATGTCATTACAGGAAGAGATACTAAACTTGGCATATTTGGAAATATGTCTTAAATGTAAACATTTGATTGCCTTTCAGTACACACCTGACTAAGATCTGAAGACCATAGCTACTGATTAATCGGAGTTAAAAGTAGTGGTATTTTCAACCTTTCTGCAAGTTAATTTTGTTTAGGTGCATCCACCAGGCAGATACGAAATAATGACATTTATCCATATTACTTTAAAGAAGAATAACCTTCCCCACCAAGTCCAGAACGAATTTGTTATTTGAGTGTGTTACGGTTAGATTTCCCCCCTGCCATAAATTGCAGTGTATGTATCACAAGGCTATTTTGAGTACTTACGATCGACTGCTTATCCCTCATCAGATGTTAATGCACCAGGTTCTTAGCTGAGTAGGCTCTGTATGTAACACCATGTTAAATTAAAGAAAGTAACTTTACTAAATCCAAGAAACTCTCAGTATAGAGGCTAAATACAGTTTCTTGGCTCTGCTTCCTCAAGTGTATGTTGACCTCTGCTTGTCAGATACGCTATATAATAAGGCAAGACTGGAATTATTTACTGCACCATTACATTGGGAATAAAAATGGCACAAGTATTTGATTTCAATAAAAAATTGTGCTTCATCTGGATCTCTCCTGAAGGCATCGTCCGAATGGCTGGAGGTTGTCTTCTGCAACATCTAGCAAGAGCACCTCACTGATCTAGGATGATGACTTCAGTCTATAGCTTGGCTGTAGTCCCTACCCAGTTGAAGAAGTTACCATAAGCTGATTCCTGTTTCCCTGCAGAGGGAACCATGACCTGGAACAGTACCCAAACTGCAGCATCATCTTTAATGGGTAAGAATGGGGCGTAAATGTCACACCAGGGCTTGCAACCTCTTGCCCAAGACGGGCTCCTGATTTACTATGTCTCCACATATACACGTGTATACTACAACTCTCCATGTACTGAGGTGAGGTTCAGAAAAGGCCTCCAGCACAGGATTTGGATGTGATTAATGTGCCTTAATCTTAAAAAAAAAAATTTAAAGAACACCTAACTGCAAAACATATTGTATGCTTCTCCTGATGTCATCAGTGTGCTAGATGATCCTTGAATGCACTTATTGCATGCAAAAGTGTGTAGTACCACAGAAAAACATAGTGAAAGTGTTGGGACACCAGGCTGTAGGCTGTCCTTTGCTTAAAAGGTCCCATCTCAGCTCCTTAACCACAGCCTTGCAGGCACTGGGGAATTACTGAGTTCTGGTCTGGCTTCCCAGGATTATTTATGTCTTTGGCTAGGTGTATTCCCTCTTCTGGCTGACTGCCCTGCCCCCTAGGCTTTTATTTGATGTATATTCTTGCCTGCCTTCCTTCTGGCCTCATAATTCTTGCATTCCCGACTCTGCCGCAACACAGGGATAAAGGATGCGGCCCCCAGTCAGCCGCTTTCCATTTACAAGGTTCTTCAGGAAAATCGTGCTGTACCCCTCGACCTTACAGCAGCTCTCAGCCCACCTCACTTAAAATTTCTCCCTTATTACTCAAACTGTCTCAGAAAACAAATTCAAACTCTCAATTCAGAGCAAATCAGGCTGCCAAAGCCCTAATGAGGAGCAGGGATGAAAGCACAGCATTTCTGATCCAGCTTTGAGGAGCTCCCTGATCAATACTGGGGGTCAGGTGGATTGACTTTTCAATTTAAGCATTTAATTTTAAGCATTTCACTCCATTTTCTTTTTTAACACCTCTGTGTGGCCAGGCAGCTAATCTGCCTGTGAAACCTCCTCAAGAAGCAGTAAGGTGCCTTTCTGGATCACACCAGGGTTGGCAGAACCATGCTGCTTTCAGGAACACAGCAGCCAGATCACCCTGCTCCTGCTGCCGATGCTGCAGTCCAAAGCCCATTGCCAGATGGGATGTGGTGACTGTAAAACATTTGGCACCGAGTGCTTCGTGATCCCTGAGGACACTGGTTCTTGGAAGGAGAGAGGCTCTTTCTTCCACAGAAGATTCCCTAAGGGGTGGATTTTCTTTAATAGTCTCTTTTTTTTTTTTTCTCCTTTACTACACCTTGCAGCAGACTTTACTGCAATGTAAGGATTTCAACACTTTTAAGGTACTCTGATCAAATTTATGAGGGAGAATACTCGATATCTGCATTAACAATGTAGTCCAAGCTGCATTACGTTTAATTTATTATTTTGTAAATGATTTTATTAAACTAACTTTTCTTTGAAACCTGCTATGTATCAAGAAACGCATTTTTCCTACATAAGCTACACTGCTTGTACTGCACTGAAGTAATTTTACCTTTTCCTTTATCCTTTCCTAATTGTTGAGGTCTAAGGAAAAGTGATTTAAAAAAAAAACAACAAAACATGCAGTCAAATAGGAAATATAATTTCAAGTATAAATGGAGTTGAGGAAGAGACAAATGCCTCTTTCTTGGTCCTTTCTCACAGATAATGCAAATGATATGTGGGAAAATACATCCAAATGCTGCAATGTTTCCCAGCCTACAGTTACTTTTCTAATATATACAGGAAAAAAAGCATTACGTGGTTCCTGGAAGATCTGAATGATGATACTAGAAATAATGAAAACCTGCAGTTAAATAATATCTTTGTACTGCATCTGCAGTGGGCAAATACAAAAACCCATATTGAAAGGACGTATTGGCTTTTTTTTTTGTTCAAAACAATGGGTCTTACTTAGCAAAAGGCACTGTAGAAGATAAAAAACTATTTTTAATGTAAGAGTTGGTTAAAGCAAGCTTTCTAGGTAGATGTGCCTAGAGGTGATCTGACAAGTTTGTCCAGTAATGTCAACATCTGTAGTGTGTTTCAAAATAGTCCTAACCATAGCTTTTTCCTTAGTTGTAAATTAGCAGTTCAGGCTTTTTCTTCAGAGAAAGGAGTTTTTTTATTACCACATCCCAGTACCTATCTTCCATGGTGCTAGTCATAACTGCCAGGTGATGTCTGTCATGGAAAGAAATCTCTTCACTCTTCCTGATTTTAGCAGCTGATCTGCTTCTCTCTCCTGCTGCCGTTGCTGCTCTCCATCAGAGCTTTCTCAGGCATATCGGAAGTCTGGATTTACTCATGTTTAAGGGTGAGAAAACATGGAACAATTTTAATTCCCAGATTCACCCCCAAAACAAAGTTGAGTTTATGTTTTTTCCACAGCCACATCAAGAATTTATCTCTCCTGACCATCACTTTCTTAGAAATTAAAGGTTAGAGAGAAAATTGAACTTAATCATTCTTTAAGCCCCTGCATTACAACCCAGCTCTTCAGTTGCAGTGCAGTTGGGGAAATTAATTAGTTCCTCATAGTTGACCCAGCTTTACTGTCCTGGGAAGTCCCTAAATAGAGAAGAGGGAAGAGAGCCATCCTTCTAATTTGAAAGAGATGACAAAGTCCCTTCCAACTTGCCCTGGTCTATATAACTGGTGTTTAGTTCATTTACAGAACTGATCTATAGATACAGACTTAACTGGAAATGTATCCCTAGTAGCCATTGTTATAAGGTAACTTCACTGTTGGTTTGTTGTTTTTTTTCCCCTGAAGTATAATTCGTCTAGTTTGCTGTATATATGGACCAATCTATTTATTTTCCTGAAATTTTTATGGGACTGTGACAAATAACAGGGTTTTTTTTTTGTCTCAGTCTACAGTCTAGTCTCTAGACTAGACTAGACATGGCTGAGAACATACCTGGAAATACCAGTTACAGTGACAGCGCTGTTAATTAAATTTTATGCATGCCTTGACTACCAAGATATGGGGAGTTTCATGTTAGTTTTCGATAACATGGTAAAATCTTTTCTCTCTGGTTTATGTCTGAGCAAAGAATTAAACATGATACAAACTCTTTAGGCAGCTCAGGAACCAGGTTGAAATGCTGGAGCAAGTTTGTAGCCGTCCTTGATGCTTTGTCTTTTGAGATGGATAGAAATCATGCAAATCTCATTGTAGTAATTCATGAAGTTGGCTGACTTTGGAGTGCTTAATCTTTTGACATTTATGATGCATTAACGTTTTCAACATATTTATCTCAACTTGTAAGGAAAAGGCATCTCAAATTATGTGTGGAGAAAAAAAAAAGAAAAGAAAGAAATCTGGAACCAATAAACTTGTGGAGCTTGTAAATTCCTTCTTTCCAAGTTATTCATCCTAAAGAGGGTACGAGCTCTGCTTCTTAGAAACAAAAATGCAGACAAAGGAATGGGACACTTAATGAGCATAATATATCTGGAGGCTTTGGACTGAGGACAACCTATGCTAAATATCCACCTTTCCAGTCAAATCTCTTAACTTTCTTTCGCAAAATGAAAGCTTCCTACTACAAAACAGTCAAAATCAGTGAAAAATTAATGAAAATCTGACTGGGAAACACTGGCTTTCAATGCAGCTTATGCCCATGTTAACTTAGCTGTGACTCTCATAGTCTGTGAGGTTTTTTCCTTCCTTTTTTTTTCCTTTTTTTCACCATTGCCATTTCAAAAGCAGATGAAAGAACATTGTAAAAAAAAAGACTCAGGAAAATCATTTAAGAACAAAAACCACAGAGAGGAAATTTGAAGCCACAGAATATTTTTTTAAGAAAATTGATCACATGAAAACAGGAAAGAATATGATTAAATTGAAAGTATTTGGCAACCTTAAGTATAATAGACACCAGTAATCATTTGCTGCTGTGTTTACCGTATAAACTGTATATGAACAAGCTAAGAACACAATACATGTCAGATTTCAAGCATGAGCCAGGTTATATGTGTATTGTCTTACGATTCATAGCAATGTGTGTTTTCTCATCTATGTTCAACAAGAGCCTGTTGTATACAGAGGCTGTGGGATTGAGACTACAGAGTTTAAAACTGAAGTATTGCATCAGTAAATCAGGCTAAGCTGCTCTACTGTTCATGCATCCCATCTCCTGTGGAAAGTGTCATACAAGCATGAGACCCCAGGCTTCATATTGGGGTCTTTCATTCAATGTCAAAGCAGTAGAGTGCAAAGACCTCACTGCAATAAATCAGAGGGGTGATATTGTCAGTTCTATCAAAGGTTGATAATTTCATATTGTTCTGCATGAATTTAGCATCTGAATTATCTGCAGTGCTTACCCCTTGAAGTGTAGAAAGAAAAGCAGTCTGTGTGCCTGTCTCAGCTGGTGCTGCTCTCTCCATTTCCCTGCATATAGATAGAGCTGGTTCTATAGGATGGTAGCCTTTCATAGTTTTTAAAATTAATTTCTATAATTTAGAGGTAGTCAAATTTAAGATACCAGAAAGGAAATACTGGAAATCCTTGTAAATATTGGAAGACAAAAGTGCTCTAATAGATTCCCAAAGAACTGGTACCTTTGAGGTTAACTGTCTTTGAGAGGGTGAGATTTAACCCATCTCCATGGGTCCAGTGGCTTCATAGGGATTATCTGCTGCCATCAGAGAAGGGCTGTATTATTTCTCTACAGGTGGTCTCCAGCTTTTAAGTGACAGATCACCCATGTTCCTGAGAAATGACCGAGTGTCTCTCCAGTATAAGTGTTTTTGTATTCCTGGGGGAAAATCCCACTTAGCAAGACAGGCTCATGGCTCAGCTTGCTTGGGTGCCCTGACTCTGCCTTCAAAACTTCACAATTTTTCCATCAGCAGTCATAGCACAGCAGTTTCTGTAGGACCAGAGCAGTGACATGCTGCCGAATGAGTACTGCTCATTATATATTGCTAGTTAGGGGATACTCAGACCAGGGCACCTAAGAGATCCCTGAGGAGTGGACAAGGAAGATATTGAGCTCTGGCTACTGGCAGGACAACAGCTACACACTGCCCCTACCACTTCATCAATAAAAAGTTGTGTTTCTCCAGTCACAGTTTCAGGTAAAATTTAGTCAGAGACAAAAGCATCTAGGTGGAATTTGATTGGTCTCCTCAGTGTTCTAGAACATTCTGTAAATGTCACTGAAAACGCAGTGGTTGTGTCCCTTTTAAACTCCATGACCAGGTGATACCATGCCTGATGGAAAGAGGCAGGTTCCTCTTGCACCAAGATTCCTTCAGAGTCCCCTATGATTTCAGTCACAGGCCTGAGTCTCTGTACCTCTACAGAAAAGAAAATAGAAACAGGTCGAGACAACCAGGGGATCAGGCCCAGCCAACATGAGTTTAGGAAAGGAAGGTCCTGCCTAACCAATATGATCTCCTTCTATGACTGGGTAACCCAGCTGGTAGATGAGGGGAAGGCTGTGGATGTGGTCTACCTAGACTTCAGCAAAGCCTTTGACAGTCTCCCACAGCATCCTCCTGGAGAAGCTGGCAGCCCATGGCTTGGACAGATGCATCCTTCACTGGGTTAAAAACTGGCTGGATGACCAGGCGCAGAGAGTAGTTGTGAATGGTGCCGCGTCCAGTCGGTGTCCAGTGACCAGTGATGTCCCCCAGGGATCAGTACTGGGCCCAGTTCTATTCAACATCTCTATTGATGACCTGGATGAGGGGATCGAGTTGACCATTAGTAAATTCATGGATGATACCAAGTTGTGGGGGGAGTGTTGATCTGCTGGAGGGTAGGAAGACGCTGAAGAGAGACCTGGACAGGCTAGAGGTAGGAGATTTAACAAAGCCAAGTGCAGGGTCCTACGCTTTGGCTGCAATAACCTCAGGCAGCACTACAGACTAGGGGAGGAGTGACTGGAGAGTGGCCAGGCAGAGAGGGACCTGGGAGTACTGGTTGACAATCGGCTGAACATGAGCCAGCAGTGCGCCCAGGTGGCATTGAAGGCCAATGGGATCTTGGCTTGTATCAGGAATAGTGTGGCCAGCAGGAGTAGGGATGTAATTCTCCCCCTGGACTTGGCACTGGTGAGGCCTCACCTCGAGTACTGGGTGCAGTTCTGGGCCTCTCACTTCAAGAAGGATATTGAGGTGCTGAAGCAGGTCCAGAGGAAAGCGACAAGGCTGGTGAAGGGACTGGAGGGAAAATCTTATGAGGAGAGGCTGAGGGAGCTGAGGTTGTTTAGCCTAGAGAAGAGGAGACTCAGGGGAGACCTCATCACTCTCTACAACTACCTGAAAGGGAGTTGTAGATAGGTGGGGGTCTGGTTCTTCTCCCAGGCAACTAGTGACAGGACAAGAGGGCATGGCCTGAAGTTGTGCCAGGGGAGGTTTAGGTTGGACGTTAGGAAGCACTTCCTCAAGGAAAGGATCATTAGATGCTGGAATGGATTGCCTAGGGAAGTGGTGGAGTCACCATCCCTGGAGGTGTTTAAGGAAAGATTGGATGTGGCACTTAGTGACATGGTCTAGTTGATGCTATGGTATTAGGTCATAGGCTGGACTTGATGATCTCAGAGGTCTATTCCAGCCTCCGTGATTCTGTGATGCAGAGCTGCAAAGAAAGCATCAAGGTATTGTCTGTGGAAGTGCCAAGACCCTGCCCAGCACTGGGACAAAGCTGTGCTTCAGATCTAGCCAGCCTGTGCTTGGCACAGCACCAAAGGTCCCCAAGCAAAGAGGCCTGACAGTTAGTTACCCCCATGCTCCTCCTCCCAGCGCAGCACCATGTTTCAGCCAGCAGAGAAATCAAGAGCACTTTTGGATTGTGTGGGCCCATTTAGTAATGAGGAAATTCTGTTCCTAATGAGAAATGCACAGTCACACTAATGCAGAAGGATATATTGAATGTAATCACACATTACCAAGTCTACTGTCACGGTCTTTAACTTCCAGTCATCTGTTCCTGTCAGACCAAACTAGCCTAAACTCACAGACCAACCCAGCCTCCTCGTACCACTGATTGCAGACCACAGTGCTGCATAGGTCTGTGGATGTTTGCTTTTTTGGAAACTGGTTTGTGTGTCCCCTTGTAACTCCTCAAAAGCCAACTCGGTTCTAGCCATCGCTTGTAAGGTGAAGTATGAGCACAAACTGTTTTAAATATCCATCACCAGTTTTCCACATTGGACTTTAATTCTCAAATTGTATGTTGGCAGTTGCAGTCAATGAGTACAGAGTTTTCTATTACGTTAACTGTAGCAAACTGAAACCTAATACCTCTGAAAACACAGAAAATATCCTGAGTGTTATAAAAATAAAACAAATATTTCTGAATGGAGCCCAGCAGCTGTCCTCTAATTACTTTAAATTTCAGTGTATAGAAACTATGTTGAGTGACAAGTCAATTTATTTGCATGCTGGAAAAGTTTGTGTTCTAGGCATGTGTTTATACGATAACAGCTTCAAGCATATGCTTTTTATTTTTCCCAAATAGACAGATGATTTTTTTTTCAAGGCACGTGGTAGGTTTTCTACTCATGTTGCAGTTAGCACACATTTTTCCTTATTTATAGTTTTGTGGGTGTGAACCTACTGTTCTTGAAAGTAGTTGATTTGACAGTCCTGCAAGATATTCAAACACGCCCTGCTACTGTCCTTAATCCTGACCTGATGAAACCCTCTCCTGGGGAGAGAAAGCCAGTCACTCTTGATCCCCATCTGGCCATCTGGTACCTGGCTTCTTCACTGAAGGCTATCCACAAACCTGGCAAGCAGGACCACTTCTCACAGTACTTGTTGTGGTTTGGGTATCTGCTCAGAGGAACTGGTTGAAAATTTGTATTTGTCTACTAATCTGTTGATTCTATAGATGCAGAAGCCTAAAATTTAGTTTTCTTTTGCATACTTGGAATGAGGATGTGTCTCAAAGGACAGTCTTGCATGGAGATGAATTAATTAGTCTTATAAAATTTGATATTTTACATAGATTTCTAAAAGAGCACAAATGTCCTTGTTTTATAGAAGTGTTTCCATTTTATTAAGATATATCCTGACAAAAAAATAATTGATTGTCTACTTCTCTGCTAAATTCCAAGTCCCTTTCACAACAATCACAATCAAGCATTCAATCACATTAGATTTAAAACCATTGGAGGTTTTTCTGTAGAAGGAAAACTGCCTCGTAGACATGTGTAAAACCAAACTGCAGCTTCGGGCTAGAATTTGACAGGGTGAGTCTTTATTAAATTCAGCCTTAAGAAGATGCAGAAATACCTTCTGGAAATTAATGGCAATTGAGTGTTCTGTTCTTTACTAGATCTATGCCCATGAGATTTTTAAAACTCAGACGCTGAGATAGAGAGTGTGGCCCTTGCCTTGGCAGCAGTTCAAATCAGCTGAAATAAACCTGGAGGTTTTATTATGTCCAGCTTGCCCAAGAGACAACTCTAATCCATATGAAGGCTGGATATATAACATGTAGGCATGCAGTGACAAAAGGTGCCTACAGGCAGCAAAGGGCAAGAAACCAGGATGGGTCAGCTGAACAAACATCGAAGACTCTCAAGTAACCAACAGAAAGGTAAATATTCTTGAGCAAATGAAATATACCCATAATACTATTGAGATTTCATAGAAATCAGTCTTTGAAAACAGTTCTGCTGACGTGTCTCTATTTGTCTTTCCCGTTCTGGAATATTGAATTAAAACGGTCTGTTTGCTCTTAAAGTCCATCCATTCTTGCTACTCATTCCTCACTGCAGCCTCCTGACACCTCAATTATCTCTTCCACAACTCCTGATAGTGCCACAGATGTTGGTGTTGCCCATCTGGTTATTTTTAATGCATCCCACCATGAGACTTGCTTAGTGAAATACACACAGGTACAGAGGATAAAAGGTATTTATCCATAAAGGGACTATGCAAGGTCTAGGAACTATCTAAAATCCACTTAAACCCCATGAAGGCAAGAGGTAATGCATTTAAGGATTATTATCTGAGGGTATTAAAGGAACATATTTTAAAGACAAAAATCCCTACATGATGAAAGATTAAGATACCCTTTCATTTCAGTGCTCAAGGCCATAACTTGGGCTAAATTTTTGCTGTTTTGTTGTCTCACGAGTCTTCTGCTGTTCTTTGCTAATAGCAAAACTGATATAAGCTGTGTATGATGTCATCATTGCTTAATGTAGTTTGCTGTTTTTTTGGTACGTCAATGTTATTCTGGCTTAGATGATGATATCTCTACTAAACTGCACATGGGAGTTGATCGTTTTGACTGCACAAAGAACCACCCCAACACCTGATTTAGTCACTTAATATCTAGCAGAAGTGGTGGGATGAATGAATTCTGCTGGAGGCTAAATCTCCTTTAACAGCTGTAGCAAAAGAGAGGCTGCCAAAATCTCACGCTGCTGCCTCTGATTTCAGGCTAGGGTATAGCAACTTTCTGGAAGCGCAGTGGGACAATAAAAGACGTGCTAAATATACAAGTCCGTGAAAGACAAATAAAATGTATGAGATTTATTTTGGCTGATAATGATGGTTGGTTGGTTTTGCCTGGGAAACAAGAACCTGATCCTGAAGATCTTTCTTTGTACCTCCACCTCATCTTCTGTCCCTTCTGCTTGTTACTTCCTTCACTGGAAGGAAAACGTTGCCACTGTATAGGCAAAGAAAAACGGATTTTCTGTTTAACTATTCCAATACTAGGTTACCGTTACATGTTACAGTACCTTCTTGTGCAATGGAGCATCGGGTTATAATTTTACTTGTGTCTTCAGCAGGTGTGAGTTTCCGTGGGTATTTTAGCGCGGGTGGAGCTGCTCAAAGCCTCTGCTGAGATGCCAATGAAGGAGTTTGCGTGATGTGTGGGTTGCTCTCGAGTGGGTGCCCTTAGAAAGCCTCGAAAATGTAAGCCGTGGAAACAAAAATTAAAGGGCATTAATGTGAAAGGGCTCGTCAATGTCACCTATCCCCATCTCAAAGAAAAAAAAATTTAAAAAATAATGGAACGAAGACAGCTTCTCCCCTCCTCTCGCTGCTTCCTATATATTCTATAAATGTTTAGATTTCTGTGATCCCGGGCTCCAGCCGCCGGGCCGACGTCCTAGTCTGACCGTGCCCGGGGAGTGGGACTGATCCCCCGGAACCCCAGCCCGGCAGCCCCCGGCGCTGGCCGAGCCGCGCTGCTTCTTGGCGAGGTGTTTGCAAAAGCTGCTCTGCCATCACCACTTCCCACCCCTTCCCCGGGGCGAGATGCACTGCGTTGGCCCCTGCAGAGCCTCACTGGGACCTTCCTCGGGTTTCTTGTTCGCTGGTTCTTCCGATGGCGCGGACGGTACCCCGCCCGGAGGTGCGGCGGGAGCCAGGCGCCCCGAGGAGCTCCCAGCACCGGGGGCACTGCGAAGGGGGCACTGGGAGATGTCAGGGACCAGGAAGGAGCTTCAGTCCCGTTTGCTTATGTCCCTCCGTCTGCAGGAGCTGAAGGGGGTAAACCTCGGGGATTAACCGGGGAAGCTTGTCGAGAGGCTCCGAATCACGACAGGAACTTTTCACAAAGTGATGGCATAGTGTGTGTGGGTGCCTCGCTTGTCCCTCCCGAGAGCTGGCGCCATGGCAGCCCCCGGGGATTTCGCTCCTCGTTCCTGGAGTCACCTCGGCGGTGGGGTTAGCTTCCCCGAAAGCTCGGGAGTCCCCCCTGCGTGCTCAGCGCGCCAGAGGGCCACCACGACTGGGTGTCTACGAAAATACGGGGGTGCCTGGCACAGCGAAAAGCGACCCAAAACGTCCTGGTGCCCCGGAGCGGGAGCAGGCTCAGGCACCCATCACTCGGTGGCACGGCGAGTGGGAGCCCTGTGTCTCGCTCGGCAGCGAAATTCAGGGCGGGCAGGTGGCACGGCCGATATGGGGAGGGGGGACTCCGCTGTCCCCGCCGCAAGAGAAGCAGGGGACAGGAACGGCGGCCGCGCCGGCTGAGATCCGCGCCCCGCATCGTGAAGTCTGCCAGGGCTGTTCCCGTCGTTGCGGGACTGCGTGTCACCGCTCTCGATGGTCAAAGCCTGGAAGTGCCAGGACGCAGGGGAACCGAGGGGAGCTGCTTCCAGCACTTCCCTGGGAGGGGAGACAAACCAACAGAAAAAAATAAATAAAATAAATGAAGCTCCTCGTCGCGTTGCAAAACAGCGTTAATCGGATTTCGGGGCAAGAGCCGTCTCTGTTTGTTATCATTTGTTCACTCAAAACCACGGAAGACAGGACCCGGGTTGCCTTTGCCTCAGTGAATCGCCGATGTTTTTAATTAAGCGCAGCTACCTCTTTTTGTTAAAACCCCGCCTAGAAGGGTTCTCCGAGAATTTCTCGTGAGGCAGTCGCTCAGCGCATCCCGAACGGAGCTGTATGCACGGACCACCTTGACAAGGAGAGACGTGGGGGTGTCGCACCAGTTTGTTACAAACCCATTAAAGGAAAGGCGGGGGTGAGGGAGGAGAGAGGGTCAGGATCCGGCCCTCTTTCCGTGACCGACAGCCTATATGTTCCAGTCACCTCAAATTCCTCGGGGCACCTGCGCCGCTGCTGTGCAGAAAGCGCGGTCGGGGATGCAGGGTCCAACTCCCGACGGGAGCTCAAGGGAGAAGCTCAGGAGGGAGCCTGGGTCTGTGGGGCCGGGCGGGCCTCTGTGCTCAGGGCACCGAGAGTCTCGGGCACTTACGACGCTCCTCCCGTCGGGGATTGCAACGGCGTCGTACTCTGGGCTTGGGAGGGCTGGCGGAGGGAGGGTCGGCAGCTCCCCGCGGGTCTTCGCGGGAGCTGTGCCTGGGCGGCTCCAGCAGCACCCCGGTGCGCAACGGAACCTCCGTGGGTTTCTCCGCTCTCTGTGCCAAGTCCCGGGCTCTTATTTAAGAGATGAAAATGAGAATCTCGACTCTCTTTATTTTAATTTACTTTTCCGGGAAGGGGGGAACCCTCAGCCCTCCATCTTAGCCAGTGTGGTTTGTCCAAAACGAGAAACTGGCGCCCCGATACTGCTCGTCCCGGCGCCGCTGTCCCCGAAACGGCGGCCGCAACGGGCGGGCAGGAGGTGCGCACGTCGAGCAGAGTACGGGCAGGTGGTGTCAGGCACTGGTTGCTGGCAGAGGTGGTACCCGCCGGCACGGGAGAGGTCTCCCGCGGAGAAAGCTCCCGCTCTTGCCTTCGCTTTTGGGCTCACGTCGAGCTGCGACGGTACACGGTCAGAGAGCCCTTGGCCCCGAGAGCTTGAGCCCAGGGCACCCTAGGGACCCGGGGGACATGCAGTGATCCCGCTTAGCAGACACTGGTCCTGCTGCCCCACTCGCCGTGCAAGCACAGCCCCGGAGCGCGGTGCGGGCTCGCCGTCTACTTCCCTCAGCGTTCAGGAGTCTCTTGGAGAGGGGATAACTTGGAGGAGCGAGGGGGAGTTACCCGATCTATTTCATAAAACAAACGATCCTTCTGGTTTTCTTTCTTTTCCTTTCTTTTTTTTTTTTTTTCTTTCTTTATTTCTTTAAAATAATCTTTTTTTCTTCTGCATAGGTACCAAATATAAATAAACACGGACAAGTACGTCCCTGTCCCTCTGCCTCACCCATCATCACTCCGAGGACATGGGACAAAAAATGGCGAAGGATTGGGGGGAGATGGTGGGCAACTGAATAAGCTCC